>MU249639.1:1750277-1903150 GCA_018977245.1 Lethenteron camtschaticum
TGTACCTCTCTTTGTCACTGTATCTTTATGGGTATCTATGTATCTCTATGGGTCTGCTGTATATATTTCTACGTGATGATCATGTCAGCCACTTTGTTGAGCTGCTCTCATTTGTGACAGCCAGGGTAGCTTCTAAAAAAATTAACACAGGTCAGTGGGGCCTTACCTGATTAAATAAATTATTGTAGTTTAAATAGACTAATGGATGGCGTGAGGTTCAGCTGTGCGATGTTCAAGCCTCTGCGTCTGTACCAGCTGCACCACAGCTCCGCCCGACAATTCTGGGCACTTTATGTATTTTTGTGCAACAGGAGTGAAAGACGCAATAGTGAGTAACCCGACCTTTTGGCAGACTCGCCGATGCGGTTATCGAATGCGGTAAACGTGTAACCCCATCGTTGTTAATGTTGAGTTTGAAAGTTAATGATATAGTTATAGTAAGAAGCATCAAATTTATGAATCTGCACCAAATTCGTTTGAATGCATTTTGACCTCCACTTCCACACTAGGTGGAGGTCACAGGGGTCAAAGAGCCCGGCCCGAACATGCTACCTGCGCCTTCTTGCGAGCGGCCTCCATCCGCTTCATGGACTCCTCCGCCTTCTTCCTCTTCTCCTCCACCGCTCGCATCTCCTTCCCTACATGCGTCTGTAGAGAGAGACGAGACATCACCAGGGGAGATTCCAGCCCCCTGAGCCACCCCTCACACCGCCCTTCTCTCCACACCGACCCCTCCACAGTGAAGGTCTTCATCTCCACGCTGCTTCTCTATGGCAACTGAGATGTGGGGAACTCGGAGCGGGCAAGCTGATGCCTCGTTGTAGCAGCAGCCACTGGGAGCTGTGCTGGTTTGGTGTCTGTACTGACTCAGACCCAAGAGCCCATGTGCCCACAGCTGTCTCGTTTAAAAGATACATTTATATGACTTCTATCAGGTGACATCTCTAGTCACTTTGGAATAAAAGACGTCGACGACACCCAACTGATTTCCGTATCTCCTTATGCCTGGTTATGTCCGCTCACAATCCACTGGTCATGACAGTGGACCAGCTGTTCTTTTACGCGCCAAGCGCCCTTCCCGTCCATCGCTCTCCTCCCTGCTCCCGCACACCGTTGCTGATGGTGTGCTTGGAGCCGTCTCCAGCCACGTGGCTGATGGCGCCCGGAGACCTCCAACAACCTAACGTGTCCCGCTTCTTGACCACGCCAACTGACCACGAGTCTCTTCCGGATCCCCCTTATATCTCCTCTCCACATCATCCTGTCTCCACCTTCCCATACCCCACATTACTAGGCCCGCCCCCGATACTCCGGCCATCTGATTGCCCAGAGCTGGCGGCGAAACCTCGCATACGCTCGCATTACATCACCCCCCCCCCCCCTCCCGGTGTAAAAGACTAGCCATCCCGGCTGAATCAGGACCAGACATAATGTGAGCGACAGAAATACCGCAACGAACAGGCGTAACAGGGACATTACAACAATAACAATCAACGAAAGGGAAGGGACTAGGATCCGGTACGGAACACCGGCCGTCCTTCATGCAACAAACAAGAAGAATTAAGGAATGGAAGGCAATGAACGACAACGGTAAACGACACGCAAGAATGGCAGACGCACATAAATCAGGAATGCGATGTCTTAGAGAGTGTCCGTGTTGCTGGTCCATCCGCCTGGCTCAAGTCCAACTTCAGAGAGCAACTGGTAGAGCAGGAGTGACGGACAGGCGCTCCACTCCCCC
Organism: Lethenteron camtschaticum; assembly: GCA_018977245.1. Lineage (NCBI taxonomy): Eukaryota > Metazoa > Chordata > Hyperoartia > Petromyzontiformes > Petromyzontidae > Lethenteron > Lethenteron camtschaticum. The sequence goes on from MU249639.1 coordinate 1,752,019, forward strand.
TTTAAGTCCACATCCGGTCAGCACAACCGGTGACACCCAGTGTGGCAGGCGCCGAAAATCTGTGATGAGAAGGAGAACCCAACCTCCTGAGGCACAGCACCTCAGCATGTCGTACACGACAGCCACCCGGCCCCAGGGTAGTGGAGATGATCGTAATCTGCCCGGCGGAAGGAGAAAAATAAATAAAATACACAGAAATCGACGTGTTGGATGCACAACCAACAACCCGAAGTGAACTGAAGTCACACACTGACACGGAATAGATGGCAGGGTATCACACCGCCTTACTACCGTACCACCCCGCGGGTGCAATAGGGCGAAGACCAACAGACCAACACCCATAGACACATACAGTACCACTTAACATGCCAGACGACCTTCTACGTCCCGGACCGAGAAGTCGCACTTCAGGTCGACCCATGTACCCGGCAAGAAGTCGCACCTGGGGGATGCCCAGTATCTACATTTAAATAAAAAATATATAATTTACACGTGACAAAACATTCCTGCTCTTGCCCATCAGCAGTCCTCCCTTGAGGACCACCACAGACATCTCACGTACACAGCATCTACCCACTATCACTCTCAACACAGCCCCCGCCGCACACCCTCACGTGGAGAGAGCAACACTCCCCAGCGGCAACATTTAACTTGCCTTTGCCCGCACTGCGGTGTCCAACCTCAGCAACCTCCACTGGCCATTCACTCGGCCAGTGCAATTTCGGGGACGAGACAATGGCACATCGCAACGACTCAGCCATGCTCTATCCCGTACTATCCTTCATCAATGGACACACCCCAGCATCTCACAGTCTGACACTTTACAGACAAGGAAGGTTCGTCCTTCCTAAGGCCGGACCCATCAACCCCCACGGGGCAATTTTCCATAGCCAATATCTTGACGATATGGAGTCGCACGCCACAACATGCATTCCGAACAACTTAAGCTTACTATCACCAATAGGCTGAACCTGCTGTCCAGCATGTGTCCTCACTCCCGTCCTAGCAATCAACCCGGACCTGTCGCATTCCGCTAACCTAAGCAATATACCATTCGCTTGAACCCCCACAATATCCATATCCCGAATAGGATCTGCAGGACTAGTTCCCCTATACATTCAATACCGTTATAAACCAGAGTGGAACAAATCCGGCCCTTCCACTGGCAGACACGCAAGGGGAATCCCTGCCTCATGCTAGCCAGGTCTCACCATTCGCTGCAACTTAACGGAACCCCTACTCCTGAATTCCGTGAGCCTCTGGCCCACCAGGTTAAACCGTCTGCCACCACACGACGGGACCCCGACTCCCCGAGCCATATGCGCACACAGCCCATTAGTTTGAGACACACCACGGAGTGTCTTGCCTCGGGCTGTCAGGTCAGCCATCGGCCATAACACGACGGGACCACAACTCGTGCGTCACCCACTCAACAATGACAGGAGTATACTGGTGAAATCTGTGCCCCAGAATAGGCCACAGCCAGCATCACTGTCCCAAAATGCTGGTGCAATGACACGCCCCCCCCCCTTAATCTGACACGGGCCACTATGCTCCCGTTACCCAATGGGCGTCAACACGCCAGCATTGCGCACAACACGCAATGCACACACACAATTTAGAGCACAACACGAGAGTCAGGGGATGAATTCCATAACCGCATCTCGCGGCTTGACGTGTACACCCAAAATGACGGCGACACGCGCGAAACGCCCAACCGTGGTTTCCCGCGCGCGCTAAAATGGCGGCGGCAACGCGCGAAGCGCCCCACTGCAGTTTCCCGCGTGCGCTTAAAATGGCGGCGGCATGCGCAAAGCGCCCCACCATGGTTTCCTGCGCGCGCTCAAAATGGCGGCAGCACACGCGAAGCGCCCCACCCTGGTTTCCCGCGCGCGCCCAAATGGCGGCCCCATACGCCAAGCGCATCTCTGCGATTCCCGCGCTAGCCAAAATGGCGGCCCAACGTGCGACCATTTCCGCAGTTTTCCCGTGCGTGCACTCCAGCTGCCTCTTGCTGGGGGTCACAACACACATCCCTGTCACGTGTTAAACCCCCAATGATACGATGCATCGCCGCAGCTCGCTGTGCACAGCAGTCGTATCAGGGGAATTTTTAACCCATTCTTTGACCAAGACACATTGCTCATACACACCAACTCGCATTGCAACCCCTGGCTGCACGCAATCAAGCGGAAAGAGCGACGCCACTTGGCGGCAATTTACAGCCCCACGCACCCTTGATGGCAGAGCCACCAATCAATGCCCTCAACCCTCACAATCGCAATTCCACATGAACACGCATACAACCAAAAATCAGGATCCCCAATGAATTAACCAATTGCCGAAAAGGTACGCACAACTAATAACAATCCCAAACCCAATGGTCAGAACAATGCACCGCAATCCGTATCCGTACAGAAAGACTATACAGTACGTGCAGTCAGCATATCGCGATCACAAGCAGCAAAGTTCCATACAGTTGGTACATTGTGAACATCGCGAGCAGAACTGCAGGCAGACGACACACCGTTAACCATGTCGCACATCGCAACAAAAAAAAAACACGTCGCACACGGCAACCCACGGGATGGTAACAGGGCTCGGAACACTCGACGCAACCGAATTAATAATTAACTTCCCATCAAGATAGCATCCCAACGCCGCAATGCATAAACACTTTTTGACACAGTGCAACACCTGTAGACAGCGCGTCCATCCTCAACACACACACACACACAGCCCGAACCACGCTCCGCAACCTCGAGCCATAAACAACGCAATCACAACCCGGCGCACGCAAATGGGTGAGGTGTGTGTTAGGGCCGGGTGCGTATCGTCACGACTCGCCCGGGGGGCTGCGGCGAGCAGAGGACGGCAGGGTGGTGACTTGAGACGCCTCGAAGAACTCGAACAGTGAGCGTAGCGTCCTCTTGCGAACTGCTCCTGTGTCTCGCACATGATCCAGGGCGGGGGTGCTCCCGCTCAGGCAGCAGCAGCAATGGCGGCTTCCCCGGCGGCTCCCGCACTCTCTCTTTGAAGGTGGTGAAGCAGCATTGGCGTTCTCTCCTTGCGGCTCCTTCCCGCACAACAGCTGCATCAGCAGCAGGATGCACACCATGTGGCGCCTCCGAAATGGCCGCGCCGGCCGCTCCTCCGACACGATGTTCAAGATGGCGGCGACCTGCCAAGTGGTCGCTGGAGGACGTGTGCTGGCGGAAGTCTTCCCAGCGCGCCCGATGTCCTCCACTGGTACGGTAGACACACCAGCCGTGGTCGCAATAACCGGGACCACGAAGCCCGGGGTCAGCCGGTTCTGGGTTGCCGCCTCTTCGTCGTCGGAAGACGCAACAGGTGGGTTACGCTTTTTCAAGTGCTCGGCCATCTTTCTTCATGTTGCTTTGCCTTGAAAAAGTCCACTTCTGACGCCAGTGTAATAAAAGACGTCGACGGCACACAACTTGATCTCCGTCTCTCCTTATTCTTGGTCCGCTCACACTCCACTGGTCATGACAGTGGACCAGCTGTTCCTTTTACGTGCCACGCGCCGTTCCGTCCATCGCTCTCCTCCCTGTTCCCGCACACCGTTAGGTGATGGTGTGCTTGGAGCTGTCTCCAGCCACGTGGCTGATGGCGCCCGGAGACCTCCAACAACCCAACGTGGTCCCGCTTCTTGACCACGCCAATTGACCACGAGCCTCTTCCGGATCCCCTTATATTCTCCTCTCCTTGTCATCCTATCTCCACCTTCCCATACGCCCACATTACTAGGCCCGCCCCCGATACTCCGGGCCGTCTGATTGGCCCAGAGCTGAGCGGCAAAACCTCGCATACGCTCGCATTACAACTTAATTATTTTACACGGGAATTATGTTTAGTGAGAGCCTGGCATGCAATACATCCTGAGGCTGTATACTAAAACACCAAGCAGGAGATGAGCTGTACAGGCAGAGACAGAGATTCATGAAAGAGCATGACCACACAATTACGTTTTTGCATCAGATGTTGTGAAGCCCAGTGACAGAATTAGTTAGATCGTGTTGCGGTGTCTTACTCTGACGGCCTTACCTTTCGTGTCTCGTGCTCCTTCTTCAGCGTGGTGACATCATGTCCTTTGTGTTCTCCTACGATTGTGCAAGTTGAGCAGACCAGGCTGCTGTCTACTGTGCAGTAGAATTTCAGCTCCTCACTGTGTTCAGGGCATCTTCGCTCATCCAAGCTCGCAGTAGGATCCACCACAGCGTGGTCTCTCAACCTGGGATTCTCCAGGTGAGGCCTCAAGTGCATTTCACAGAAGGACATCTCGCATCTCAGGCAGGTCTTCACTGCAGGAGTGTGGCCATCACCGCAGATGTCACACACGATGGCCGTGGCCATCCCGTCTCCAACTCTGAGTTGCTCCACCAGGTTGGCGAGGGCAACGTTCCTCCTCAGCTGGGGTCGCACAGGGAAGGTCGCTCGGCACTGCGGGCAGCTGAAGCTGCTCGCTGTCTCCCAGGCGGCCTCCAAGCACCGCAGGCAGAACGAGTGTCCGCAGCTCAGCGTGGAGGGGCAGACGAACGTGCCCAGGCAGATGGAGCAGCGCAGCTCACTGTCCACACTCTCACTGGGAGTCGCGCTCGCCATGACCCATGGCTTCACTGGGATCGCTGGCTGTGTGGCTCAGAGAGTCGCTGGACCAGGACCTCTCTCTTATAGCGACGGTGGAGAATAAAATTCTACAATTATTTTTATTGTCGTCATTGACACCACGAGACACTCCCTGGAATGTGAACCCGTGCCCCTAGGTGCACAAATAGCAGCCTAAAGGTGACCACGACTACTGTACACACCTCCCTAGATCTAAATCATAGAGCTTTGTTGTCAATATAAAGGACTCGGCTGGGATGGCTCTTTTGTGAGATGAGTAAAGAGAGATAAACTCATTCTTCGACAGCTTAGGGCGCAGTGTCTGTCCCGTTAGCGCTGCACTAAGAACCCATCAGAGTCCCGAGTTCACGTCCACCACCACCATTGTGACGATTATCTGAATCAGTCCTGGGCCTCATCCCCTAGGTCAACTCAGCCTCAAATGTGTACTTGGTGCAGTGTGTCATAAACATCGCCACTGGGAGACAGAGGCGGCCGGGGTGGTGCTGTCCACCTACCCCCTCGTGTGCCGTTCCAGCCTTCATAGGTGCTAACATCACTTACCCCTACAATCTGTTAAGGCTATATGGGGGATATTTGTCTTTGTGTTGTATGTCTGTCTGCGTGTCTTTAGTCTGTTAGTCTGTGTGTAGTATTGTGTATGCTTCTCTATGTCTCCAATCTGTGTGTATGTCTGTGAGTAGTACTGCATAGTATATACTTGTGTGACCCCAATCAGTGTTTCTGTGTATAGAACTGTACATGCTTTTTATGTCTTCAGTCAGTGTGTGTCTGTGTGTGGGACTGTACATGCTTCTGTGTGTCTCCAGTGTGTGTCTGTGTGTGGTACTGTACATGGTTCTTGGTGTATCCAGGCTGTGTCTGTGTGTAGTAATTTTCATGCTTCTCTATGTCTCTAACACTGCACCTCCCATGAAATACATCTCGAGGTAGCTGAACAAACAGGTAGTTGAAATGTTTGCCGAGTAAGGAAGTGATAAGTTAAGGCATATGGTGTTCAACACAATCTTGTATAAAGTGTGCAACAACAAAGTAAATTAACAAACATAATTTTTTTAGACGAATGTTTTTTGGCCACATCATTTGAGTTTTTAATCTGAAAATACATCTTCAATTCAGTCTTCAATTTATTATTCGTAAGTGTACTATTGATATGTATAGGTAAATTTTTCCAGACGTTTGTACCCCTGCAAGTTGTTAACGTAGATAAAGGATGCCGTGGACTTTACACCTGAGTTGGACTCTAAACCTGACCTGCACTGCACTAAACACGTGGCCTGGATGTATTTGGTCAGCTTTTAATTGGCATAAGTGTGGCCACGGTGCGTGAAATCCAAACAAAATCTTCTCGAAAAGTTCACAATGCGAGCCAAGAGGATCTCATAACGCCCACGCCTCATCCAACATCTCCACTACCTCGCAAGATTGCCACGTTTGCAAAAATTATATTGACACGTGGCAATGAAATTATCAAACATTTGACCAATCATGTTGTTTTCATTCTACTTTTTAATAGTGTATATGTAATGTTGTTTGTCTCTTAACTGTGATTTAAAAAAAATTATTGTTAATTTTAATGTTCAGTGAGAAACATTAGTATTTACTGATCGCCAGTTGCCCAGGTGAAAGTGGGCTAGGTATTGCCCAATCCTGGCCAGCTGGCGCAAGAAATTGAAAAAGCTAACGAACATAGAGACTCATAGAGGTACATAAAGACTCAGTGAGATGCATGGAGATATAAACAAAGAGACTCATAGAAATGATGACATAAGAGACTCAGCGATACATAGAGACTCATATAGGAGTTTTGTCTAATTCTGGCCAGCTGGCCAAAATATCTAATCAACTCACCGATGGCGTGAGAATTTTCACGACCGAGTTTAACACCAATATACTGTACAACGTGTTTCTCTCAGACTGTGTAGTGCTTCTGCAGCTACAGTTCGCCTGGAAATCGTATGCGCTGGTTCAGGTGACTGCACTTGAATTACCCCTTTATGACATCATAAACTTTCAAAGAATGGGCGTTTTGGCCAAATGGGTCATCGGTCTCAATGGGTCATTTCCATGGATTCGCAATTCTGGCCGTGACTATTTTGATATGTTGATTATTATTTAAATAGTTGAAATGGACTCCCGCTGAAAACGGGTGAGTTTTTGCTTTCTTAATTGTTTTGCTTCGTGTTATTATTAGACTAAATGGTTATTATATTGTTACTTATTAGGTTAAATATGTATATAATATCTTAGTTGGGTTGGTTGTTGATTTGTATGCGACTGTGTTTCGTAGTATAGTTTGCATATTTACTTGATATTGATAGCGTAGCGCCATGCAGCACGTCGTTCATAACTGCCTGCTCTGTTATTGACGTTGCTCTTAGGTCTTTCTATCTTACCTTAACGTAGTTTAAATAGCGCCTTACCCAATGTGCTTTATTCAGAACTAACAACGGTACATATGAATGTAATAGTGATGAGGTAAATGCAATATGAGGGGAAGCAATGGGCAAATCTTTTATGCGTGAGTTTGGTGAAAGCCAAATTGATGACAGTAAATGATGATGATGATGAATTGAATGAATGAATGGGGGACTAAGTGATAGCCATGTCATGAGAATATGCAGAGACCCATGGCGGCTCTCAGGCCACGAGGTGTTTGTTCCCAGCCCACAGCAAGGAGGCGGTGGAGGTTCAGCTGCCCGTGATTTTTCTTTCTCTAGTGTACGGTACTGTATACATGTGTAGTGACTGAATCGGAGACACTAAGAGTTGAAGGAACTCTGTTTAGTAACACGCACCAACGGGCTAGCGCTTCCCTCAAATCCATCTATAGTTGACTACGGTTCCCAGTCAGGACAGCGGGTAGACTGCCTGACTGGCGACGCCGAGATGGTGAAGATGGAGACGACGACGATAAGAACGGTGAAGACTCCAGCAGCATGACGGGGATCCACTCCAAACGACAGCCCCGAGGTCCCCTCCAGGGGCCCCTTTTATACTGCCCGTGTGGCCTCGCTCCGCCCAGGCCACACCCCCTTTCTAGAACCTACCCACGGGTTCCCAGTGTGCCCCTTCTGTGGCCTTTCCCCTAGATCCCCCTCTGGTCTATCACCTGGCCTGCTGCTGTCAGGGTTGCTGTAAGCTGTAGATCCCCTTCCCCGTCAGCAGCCAGCGCTATGCTGCTACATCGCTAATTCTATGTCACTACACATGTACAGTATTGTATACACTATATTCTTTATTTTATTTATTCTGTACATTTACCAAACAATATGTATTAAACACGATAAAATATTAAACATAGTTTAAATTCGAAATACTTAATATTGAACGTCGAGGTGTATACCATGAAATGAAATACGACACCCGCGTTACGAAACATGAACCAAACCCGAGTGTTCTTATTGTCGTTGAGTTTGCCTGTCACGGATTTGCCGATATATTTTTTAAAGAATGTAATCTCCGTGATAGGTAAGGGTTTGCTGTATGTGATGTCGCCACCAAGCAATTACTCTGGATACAAAGGTCAAAGTTCCTCCCTGATCAAACAAAAAAGGGGGAAGTTGGTGGAGTTCATTGGCATGACGAACCTTTACAGTATTGTGTAATATTTAACTTTGCGGGTTTCCCCTTCATCGCCAAATATATTTTATTTGTTACCCTTACGCACAACTCAGCCTAGTTCAGTACTTATTGCGAAGCCTTCCATTTATTTCAGTACAGTACACGTTGTAGACACCCACTGTGAACCAGTTAACTATATACACCATTTCAACTGGTTGGTTGGCACCTATTCAGTGATTTTTTTCTCATCCAGTTATCTTCGTGAAGAATATAAACACGCATGCAATACGAGTCTAACATGTGACATTTCCCACGCCAGTTCTGTCACCCCGCTTAAATAAAGAGAAGATTGAGGCATCATGCCACGATTGAGGCATTTCATGTCTGTAGACTTAATAAATTAAAGATAAGAGTGTATGCTCTTAGTTTAAATTCATCATCGGACATGCTTAATCTGCTGCTGGATGTAGACCTATTAAATCTGCAGCCAACTCTCACAACACTTACATTGTAATAATCCACCGATCAGCTCTACACGAACTGATTTCAATGCTCCATCTCCTTGGTTGTCCTTCTCTTGGATGCCATTCATCCCGAGGCTGCCCCTTTATGATCCATCTTTACAATCAGCTGTCAACACGTGGTATCATAAATCCATAAACAAAACTATTTTATATTACCAGGTAAAGTCCACCGAGCTATATAGCTCTTTTCTGAACCAGCCCGGGCCCTCCTCTTGGTCAACTCAACCTCAAATGATGGCCTGTTGTGGTGTGTAAACATTATCATCGGGGAGACAAAGGCCGCCAGGCGTGGTTCTGGCCACCCAACCCCCTGGTGTGTTGTGCAGGTCATCATAGGTGCTCGCCACTACCACTTGCCCCAACAGTCTGTTAAGACTATAACGGGGACCTTTGTCTTAGTTTGTCTGATAATTGCTTTTTTTACCCTTCTATCTGGCAACAAAACTAACACCTTTTTACAAGGAGTCATGTTTGCATGGACCGCAATACCTGCAGTTATAATACAAACAAAAAGACATAACTCTGATAATGTGCACTGTCCTTGAAGTTTATTGGTCCACACCCGAGACAGCTTTCCTTAGAGCCTAGTCTCACATGGGTTGGACCAGATGACGCCAAAAGGCGCACAACTCAAAGACAATGCACCATCAGAGTATGAGAGCTCGGGATAAGCCTTGACACCATGGGAACCTCATTTGCCAGTAAAAATATGATCATTGTTTTTTACCCTTCTCTCTGGCAACAAAACTGACACCTTTTTACAAGGAGTCATGTTTGCATAGACCACAATACCTGCAGTCATAATACAAACAAAAGACATAACTCTGATAATGCGCACTGTCCTTGAAGTTGATTGGTCCACACCCGAGACAGCTTTCGTTAGAGCCTAGTCTCACATGGGTTGGACCAGATGACGCCAAAAGGCTCACAACTCAAAGACAATGCACCATCAGAGTATGAGAGATCGGGATAAGCCTTTACACCATGGGAACCTCATTTGCCAGTAAAAATTATGATAATTGGTTTTTTTACCCTTCTATCTGGCAACAAAACTGACACCCTTTTACAAGGAGTCATGTTTGCATAGACCGCAATACCTGCAGGCATAATATAAACAAAAAGACATAACTCTGATAATGTGCACTGCCCCGAGCTCTCATACTCTGATGGTGCATTGTCTTTGAGTTGTGCGCCTTTTGGCGTCATCTGGTCCAACCCATGTGAGACTAGGCTCTAAGGAAAGCTGTCTCGGGTGTGGACCAATCAACTTCAAGGACAGTGCACATTATCAGAGTTATGTCTTTTTGTTCATATTATGCCTGCAGGTATTGCGGTCTATGCAAACATGACTCCTTGTAAAAAGGTGTCAGTTTTGTTGCCAGAGAGAAGGGTAAAAAAACAATTATCATATTTTTACTGGCAAATGATGTTCCCATAGTATAATTAAACAGTTTTTATTCGCATCTTCCCACATTCCACAATCAACCACTCTGCTCAACCCCCTTCCCCCATGGCCTATTGAACCAGCACTGAATTATAAGACGTACTGCTCTTAAAAAATGTCCTAAAATATATAGTTAGCCTACTTTTCCTATTCAAAACCGCTATAATACGGAAATGAAACAATAGTTAGGTGTAATAATAAATACATCTTCATATCTCATCATATTAATTAGGCAAATAATATCGTACTAATGGTGAACTAATAAAACAAAAACGCTTCTCCTTTCGGAATCGGCCTCTGGGGTCAGCTCGACCAAGACGCAGAACCAACTCGGCTCGCGACAAACGCTCAACCCCAAGGCAGCCATTTTGTACGTTTTAACCATTAACACATCAAAATAATTAATTTTATATTCAACAAGCTACGCCAATAACGATCTTTATCTTTTTGTTGTTTTACCATTCATAACGCTGTAACCGCCTTTCGATCGCTATATGCGCATTAATTTACCTCAGAATATCCATAACGATGTTGTCAACGCTCGTTAAATGTAAATAAAGGAATGAAACAAAATGGAATCTCCGACGCCATTTTGTATTTACACTTTTGGCGCCAAAAAAAATGAAGCGGCGAATGAGGCAACTCTGAAGACTTAAAATCATTGGGGGAGTTTGACTTCTATATTTGACCCTCACATTACGAATCGCGGGTGCATTTAATTTATTTTTACTTGTAAATAATGCAAATTAATTTATAAAGGTGTCCAGGTTTTTTTTTTNGGGGGGGGGGGCGTTGTCCCCCGTGCCCGCCTCCTCCAAGAAACACCGCATTGGCACACACGGCCACAGACCATCACTAACACCACCACTAACAACACCACTACCACCACCAACACTAACACCACCAACACCACCACTACCACCACCACCACCAACACCCTCAAACCACTACCACCATTACCACCACCGCTACCACCACCACGCTCCACGCCCACCAACGGAGTGGAGCTGACGAGTTCTCTGCTCCACTCAGCCCCCTGCCCCACACCGCCGCAGCTGCGCATCGTCAGAGTCGTGGTTGAGACTGCAGGAGGGGGAATCCGATGAGCTGTGAAGCTCTTTAAGTTTTCACAGATGTCCAGTAAGGGCACGGGGTCACGGCAAGTTAAAGCAGCAAACAATGATAAATAAAAACAGATAGGAGTGAAAAATTGGGAGAAAAGTAAAGAAGTCACGCAAAAACAAATACAACTATACAAATGAAATTATAAAAAATATACAAATAAACTAAACTATGTTTAATCTTACCAGGTGAAGCCGACTGAGGTATTAGCTTTGTTTTCAAAAGGTACGCAAGTCACTAAAGATAAGCAAATCAATATCAATTAAGTTGGATTACATTATCAACTTGAATATAGAACTGAATTATAAATGTGTTTATTTAATTGTACTCCTTGTACAAATACAAATAATTGGAAGCTTTCGTGACTGCAGGTATCCATACTCTTTGGTTCTTTCGGCAAAGTCACGTAGGTAGAAATGCGCAGCGTTAACATTATCATCTTGAACACACAATTCTAGATTTGAAGCTTTCGTGACTGCAAGGATTCATACTCTTAGGTTTTTTCGGAAAAGTCACGTAGGTAAAAATAAATAATAAACATTTAAATCATAGAAATAATAATAATAATAATAGAAATAATATAAAAAATCACGACGTTTCAGAGGCAACACAACTCTCCGTCATCAGGTGGGACCGTCACAGTTAAATTTACTGTATCAAGTGAGGCAAAATTCCAAGAGACAAGCTCTTAAATACAAGTTAAGGGGGTGGGGCTTATCTGAATGTGGTAGCCAATGAATGGAACGTGTTGGGTCGGTGGGCGGGGCTAAACATACAACCGAATAATACATGTTTACTAGCATAAGTACCCGGCTTCGCCCGGGACTTGGATCCACCACGCCCGGCCGCCTTTGTCTCCCCAGTGGCGATGTTAATACGCCACACCAGTTACTCGTTTTGAGGCCGAGTCCCTCCCTCACCACTCTCCCTCCCTCACCACTCTCCCTCCCTCAGCACTCTCCCTCCCTCACCACTCTCCCTCCCTCACCACTCTCCCTCCCTCACCACTCTCCCTCCCTCACCACTCTCCTCCCTCACCACTCTCCCTCCCTCACCACTCTCCTCCCTCACCACTCTCCCTCCCTCAGCACTCTCCCTCCCTCACCACTCTCCCTCCCTCACCACTCTCCCTCCCTCACCACTCTCCCTCCCTCACCACTCTCCCTCCCTCACCACTCTCCCTCCCTCACCACTCTCCCTCCCTCACCACTCTCCCTCCCTCACCACTCTCCCTCCCTGACCACTCTGTAGAGGACGTGAAACTTTCATGAATTTACCTCAGAGTCGCGTGGTGGGTGTCGAGGCCTAGCACCGTGCAGAGCCTCCGGCCTCGCCTGATTTTCCCACCCGGCTGACGCTGGGTACGGGTGCCGTTCCCCCCCCCCGCGCTACAATAATACTGTCTAATGGCTATAATTTTATAATCTACCGACCCTATAATAGTAATTGCACACATTGTGGTGGGGGGGAGTGAAGAGGACGTGAAACTTTGATGAATTTACCTCAGAGTCGCGTGTTAATGCGTGCGCCTATTTTTAACGGGAATTAAAAATGGCGTCCACCCCGCGGCGAAGGCGTCGCTACCCGTTGCCAGGGGCAACCGCCGTCCAATGAAAGCGGCGAATGCGTCGCTACCCGTTGCCAGGGGCAACCGCCATCCAATGAAACTGCGTATGGTCCGGCGACACACAGACAGACAGATTCACGATTTTATATATATAGATGTATTCGTTACCCTTGTACAAGTAACCAACGAGCGAGTGGCGCGTGTGTGGATGTGAGAGTGGCCACGAAACGGCAGCACACAGACAAAGATACCCCGCGTAGCCTCCACAGGCGGCGGGGGCAAGTGATGTTAGCGAGCGCCTATTAAGGCCGGAGAGGTATACACGGGAGGGCTGTGTGGACAGCACCACGCCCGACCGCCTTTGTCTCCCCGGTGCTGGCGATGTTTACACGGCGCGCCAGGGAATCATTTGAGGCCGAGTCGACCTAGGGGAAGCCCGGTTCGGATAATCGTCGCCGGTGTTGGCCGTGAGCAGGGATTGAACCCGGGTGGCACAGCGAGCTGATCGCTACACACAGCACTCACGGGGGCCTACGTCTCTCTCTCTCTTACTCACCGCTTGTGTGAAGCCCTCTGTGTCCTGTCTGTACACCACTGTGCACGATTCTGTGTGTCTGTGTAGTACTGTACACTATATACACTTGTGTGTCTCTGTGTAGTACTGTACACTCTATATACACTTCTGTGTGTCTCTGTGTAGTACTGTATACTATATATACACTTCTGTGTGTCTCTGTGTAGTACTGTGCACTATATATACACTTCTGTGTGTCTGTGTAGTACTGTACACTATATATACACTTCTGTGTGTCTCTGTGTCGTACTGTACACTATATATACACTTCTGTGCGTCTCTGTGTAGTACTGTGCACTATATATACACTTCTGTGTCTGTGTAGTACTGTACACTATACATACACTTGTGTGTCTCTGTAGTACTGTACACTATATATACTTCTGTGTCTGTGTAGTACTGTACACTATATATACACTTCTGTGTGTCTGTGTAGTACTGTACACTATATATACACTTGTGTGTCTCTGTGTAGTACTGTACACTATATATACAGTTATGTGTGTCTCTGTGTAGTACTGTGCACTATATATACACTTGTGTCTCTGTGTAGTACTGTACACTATATATACACTTCTGTGTCTCTTTATAGTACTGTACACTATATATACACTTCTAGGTCTCTGTGTAGTACTGTACACTATATATACACTTCTGTGTATCTCTGTGTAGTACTGTACACTATATATACAATTTTGTGTCTCTGTGTAGTACTGTACACTATATATACACTTCTGTCTCCTCTGTCTCTGTGTAGTACTGTACACTATATATACACTTCTGTGTCTCTGTGTCTGTACTATTACACTTCTTTTTTTTTTTATATATATATTTTGTGTCTTGTAGTACTGTACACTATATATACACTTCTGTCTCTGTGTAGTACTGTACACTATATATACACTTTGTGTCTGTGTAGTACTGTAACTATATATACACTTCTGTGTCTGTGTAGTACTGTACACTATATATACACTTCTGTGTGTCTCTGTGTAGTACTGTACACTATATATACTTCTATTTACTTCTGTGTCTGTGTAGTACTGTACACTATATATACACTATATATACTTCTGTGTCTGTGTAGTACTGTACACTATATATACACTTCTGTGTGTCTTGTGTAGTACTGTACACTATATATACACTTCTGTGTGTCTCTGTGTAGTACTGTACACTATATATACTTCTGTGTGTCTGTGTAGTACTGTACACTATATATACTTCTGTGTCTGTGTAGTACTGTACACTATATATACACTTCTGTGTCTGTGTAGTACTGTACACTATATATACTTCTGTGTCTGTGTAGTACTGTACACTATTATACACTTCTGTGTTGTGTAGTACTGTACACTATATACACTTCTGTGTGTTTGTGTAGTACTGTACACTATATACACTTCTGTGTGTCTGTGTAGTACTGTACACTATATATACACTTCTGTGTGTTGTGTAGTACTGTACACTATATATACACTTCTGTGTGTCTGTGTAGTACTGTACACTATATATACACTGTGTTGTGTACTGTAACTATATACACTTCTGTGTGTCTGTGTAGTATGTACACTATATATACACTTCTGTGTGTCTGTGTAGTACTGTACACTATTATACACTTCTGTGTGTCTGTGTAGTACTGTACACTATATATACACTTTGTGTGTCTGTGTAGTACTGTACACTATATATACACTTCTGTGTCTGTGTAGTACTGTACACTATATACACTTCTGTGTGTCTGTGTAGTACTGTACACTATATACACTTGTGTGTCTCTGTGTAGTACTGTACACTATATATACACTTCTGTGTGTCTTGTGTAGTACTGTACACTATATACACACGTCTGTGTGTCTGTGTAGTACTGTACACTATATATACACTTCTGTGTAGTACTGTACACTATATACACTTGTCTCTGTGTAGTACTGTACACTAAATATACACTTGTGTGTCTCTGTGTGGTACTGTACACTCTATATACACTTCTGGTGTCTCTGTGTAGTACTGTACACTATATATACACTTATGTGTCTCTGTGTAGTACTGTACATTATTTACACTTCTGTGTGTCTCTGTGTAGTACTGTACATTATATATACTGACAGCAGTGGATCTTAACCTTTTCTGCAGAATTGCACCCTTTGGTTCTCAATCGTAAAAATGTTGAATAATGTTAATAAATACCTGGGGGTTTGATAAACAAAGGAGTTGTACTTACGTGCCCGTACTTAATTTGTGTTTCGATGATTTACCATCTAACAAGTCTGGCCACGTCTCACAGCCCCAGAAAGGGCATCTCGCACCCCCAGGGGCTGCGTGCACGCCAGGTTAAGAGCCACTGTCTACAGGGACCGATCTCTGCTCATAAACCACGTGACCCTGAGGCCGACGGGTCTCCTCCTTCTAAGGACTCCGAGGTCAAGGCTCTGTTCGTGGGGTGATCGAGTGGGGGGGTGAGTGGGGTGAGTGGGTAGGTGGGGAAGTGGATGGTGGTTGAGTGGGTAGGTGGGTGAGTGTGTGAGTGAAACAGGATGCGTAGCCGGGTGTGGTCTGCTTGGCACCCGAGGGGTGCTGAGCTGTCACCTAACCGGCTCTCCAGGGACGCTGCAAGGATTTGTTGGATGCAAAATCCGCGGTGGATCGCATCTCCCTGCCTGGCCTGGAGCCACTGCGCCTCACTCAGCACTGAGCCGTCGCTGCTGCTGCTGCACGAGGAATGAGCCGTGGACATCGTGGGAACCCCTTCACTCGCATTGGTGACCTTGTAGAAGGAAGCTTTCAAATGCAGTGCCGCGTTTTTTCCCGTTAGTAAGCAAAGCAGATGTGTCCAGGCCGTGTGTTCAGTGGAATCCAGGTCGGGTTTCCCACGAGTCCGACTGAGGTGTAGAGTCCAAGGCATTCATTATCTGCTGTGAACAACCCGCAGAGCCCAAGAGAGCGTCTCCGGGTTCAAGCAGCGTTTAGAGTTCAGTATTTAGATTATTTGGCTGCTATGCATTTCCAACATGATGAGCCACTTTGTTGAGCTGTCATTTGTGATGGGCAGGTCGCATCGGAAAAATAAGCTAATAGCTCAGTGGGGCATTACACCTGGTAAAATAAAACATAGTTTAGTTTTATTGGTAAAAAAATTTGCAATCATGGTGAACGCCGATGGGCATTTGTGTTGCTGCGTGTGCATGCGTGTTGAGTAGCCGTGCGTGTGAATGTGAAACAACGCAGGTGAAGTAAGCGGTGGGTGCGGCTATGAATGGCCGGCACGGGGATCTGCAGTCTCGGACAAGGTGAGACTGAGAGACGGTGACATCGCCAGCAGTGGGTGATGGAGGCAGGTAGAGTTGGTGATAGATTCACACTGCTAGCAAAAGCTCAAGATTCCAGGATTGGTCACGGTAGTCTACATACAAATTCCATCTCGAATTGCCACGATGACATTCAATCAACTCGTCACAGTGGGGTAATTACACTGAGGTGGAGTTACAGGACATCATGACATCTCCAATTACACAAACTCTACATCATTAGACCCCCTTTGCCATCATGACCACCACACCAGTACCAAAATATAATAATAGGGATTTTCCCTTTTTTCTGGCAACAAAACTGAAACCTTTTTACGAAGATTCATGTCTGCATTAACCACATCCCATCTAGTCGAGTACCAATTGAGATGAGGCTCAAAAGAAAGCTGTCTCTGGTGTGGACCAATCAGTTTCAAGGACAATGCATATATCAGAGTGTGTTTTTTGTTTGCATTGAGACTGCAAGTATTGTGGTTAATGCAGACATGGATCCTTGTAAAAAGGTTTCAGTTTTGTTACCAGAAAAAGGGGAAACCCCCTATTATTATACACAAACTCTTTTTAATTTCACCAGGTAAGGCTCACTGAGCTATGCAGCTTTTTGTCAGAAGCGACCTGGTTGTTACAAATGAGAGCGCAATGAAGCGGCTTATGTGGAAATAGATTGCAGCCATATACTTTAAACGATTGATGTTGATTCTAAATGTAAAGGGGTAAAATCGGAGGACCCAGATACAAATTTACGCTATCAAGGGGAGACAGATAGAGAGACACAGACTCTAAATATAAAGCAGCCATAAGGCGAGGGAAATAACATATCCTAGAAACCGTGTCATGCAATCCATTGCTCTGTCTTACCATAGACATCAACTTGTGCGCTTAACTTTGGGAAGATTACTTTATCTCTCAATGCTCATTTCACGAAGCAGCCATTGCAGCTGAACCTCTATCACGTATATTAACTCATTCCTTATTTTTAAAGAGTAAGTTCCTTTCATATATTTTGTTCATGTCGCGGTGTACTGTATCCGTGTTCAGGCTGCTGTTTGTGCACCTCAGGGCGCAGGATCACATTCCAGACATTGTCTCGTGCTGTCAGTGACGACAATGAAAATATTTTAAGTATTTTACTTCCTTCTTCAACGTCGCTATAAGAGAGAGGTCCTGGTCCTGGTCCAGCGTCTCTCTGAGCCACACAGCGAGCGATCCCAGCAAAGCCATGGGTCATGGCGAGCGCGACTCCCAGTGAGAGTGTGGATAGTGAGCTGCGCTGCTCCATCTGCCTGGGCAAGTTCGTCTGCCCCTCCACGCTGAGCTGCGGACACTCGTTCTGCCTGCGGTGCCTGGAGGCCGCCTGGGAGACGGCGAGCAGCTTCAGCTGCCCGCAGTGTCGAGCGACCTTCCCTGTGCGACCCCAGCTGAGGAGGAACGTGGCCCTCGGCAACCTGGCGGAGCAGCTCAGAGTTGGAGACGAGATGGCCGCGGTTGTCGTGTGTGACAACTGCACTGGCGGCCAGACTCCTGCAGTGAAGACCTGCCTGAGATGCGAGATGTCCTACTGTGCGACGCACTTGCAGCCTCATGTAGAGAACCCCAGGTTGAGAGACCACGTCCTGGTGGCTCCCATCGTGAATCTGGAGGAGCGACGGTGCCGGGAGCACCGCAGGGAGCTGGAATTTTACTGCACAGTAGACAGCAGCCTGGTCTGCTCAACTTGCACCATCGCAGGAAAACACACAGGACACAAGGTCCTGACGCTGAAGGACGAGCACGAGACACGAAAGGTGAGGCCCTCAGAGTGAGACACCACAACACGATCTGACCAATTCTGTAACTAGGCTGCGCAACATGTAAAAAAATGTATGTTCATGCTCTTTGTTATGGATATCTGTCTCTGCCTGTGTAGCCATCTCCTGCTTGTTGTTTTAGGAAACAGCCTTATGATGTATTGAATGCTAGGTTCTCACTAAACATCATTCTCGTGTAAAGGAATTCAGTGGATAGATATATGACAAAGATATCACAGCTACCTGATAGACAATTCTACGAGAGTTATCTTCTAAACAGACACCAAGCCAGCACGGCTCCCAGTGGCTGCTGCTACAACGAGGCATCAGCTTGCCTACTCCCCGTTTCTCCCATCCCAGTCGCCATATAAAGGCAGCGTGGAGATGAGGGCCTTCACTGTGGAGGGGTCGGTGTGGAGGGAAGGGCGGTATAAGGGTGGCCCAGGGGGCTGGAGTCTCCCCCAGGTGACGTCTCGTCTCTCACTACAGACGCGCGTAGGGGAGGAGACGCGAGCGGTGAAGGAGAAGAGGAGGAATGCGGAGGCGTCCGTGAAGCGGATGGAGGCCGCTCGCAAGGAGGCACAGGTACCGTGACTGGACCGGGCTCTTTGACCCCGTGACCTCCACCCAGCGCGGAAGTGGTGGAGGTCAAAATGCATTCAAACGAATTTCGTGCAGATTCATAACTTTGATGCCTCTTACTATAACTATATCATTCACTTTCAAACTCAACATTAACCACGAGGCGGTTACACGTTTACCGCATTCGATAACCGCATTGGAAAGTCTGCCAAAAAGTCGGGTACTGAGTATTGTGTCTTTCACTCCTGTGGCACAAAAAACATATCAAGTGCCCAGGATTGTCGGGGTGGAGCTGTGGTGCAGCTGGTACAGACGCAGAGGCTTGAACATCGCACAGCTGAACCTCACGCCATCCATGAGTCAATTTAAACTACAATTATTTATTTAATCAGGTAAGGCCCCACTGAGCTGTGTAGATTTTTTCAGAAGCTACCCTGGCTGTCACAAATGATAGCAGCTCAACAATGTGGCTGACATGATCATCATCATCATCACGCAGAAATATATACAGCAAACCCATAGAGATACATAGAGACCCATAGAGATACATAGTGACAAAAAGAGATACAAAGAGACCAAAATAAATACCTAGAACCCATAGAGATACATAGGGATACATAGAGATATATAGAGACACATCGAGATACATAGGGACAAATAGAGATGCACAGAGACCCATAGACTCAACAATTTTTTATTTCACCAGGCAAGGCCCCACTGAGCCTTGTAGCTCTTTTCCAGAAGGAACCTGAATATTACAAATGATATCTCAATGAAATGGCTTAACAGGTGGAAATTGATAGCAGCAACATACTTTAAATACTGTACTCTAAACGTAACCCGAAGACACTGTTGGGCCCTGTGGGTTGTTCACAGCAGATAACGAATTCCTTGGATTCTTAAACCGAGTCGGACTTATGGTAAAACCTGAACTGGATACGCCGCTTCTAAATGTGGAGGGAAAATCCAGAGGACTCGGAGAAAAATCCACGCAGGCATCGTCGAACCCACGACCCCTGTATACCAGGCGAGACAGTTAACATCTCGCCACATCTCGTCGGACCCACGAGGGGCCCCCACCGGACTCCGAGTGCCCGAGTCTCAACATCCACGACCCCAGCGCCCTCTAGGGGAGAAACAAGAAGAGAGCGGCACCCCTCTTGCCCCTTGGCATGGATCGACTCAGTCCCATGGGCGCCTCGTCACTGGGCATGATTCACCACTAGGGAATATTATTTTATTATTTTACCAGGCAAGGCCCACTGAGATGTGTAGCTCTTGTTCAGAAGCGACCTGGCAATCACAAATTACAGATCAACCAAATTGCTGATATCATCATTATCACGTGGAAATGTATAACAGCAGCAAAATATACAGAGACTCATATCGATCCATAGACACCCACATAAATACTAGACCCATAGAAAACCTAGACACCATAGAGACCAACAGAGACATACAGAGATACATAGAGATACATAGAGACCCATAGACTAAACTAATTTTATCTTACCAGAACGGATCCACTGAGCTACGTAGTTATTTTTGCAGAAGCGACCTGGCTATTACAAATTATAGCTCAACAAAGTGGCTAATTGTAACGTGGAATTGATAGCAGCCAAATACTGTAACCTGCGACGTTGACCCTGAATGTGGAGGCAAAGTAGGGAGACCCGGAGAAAAATCCATACGACTACAGAGAGAACAAACTCCAAATATACAGGCATCAGGATCTAACCCCGACCTGCTGTATACCAGGTGAGGGAGTCAACATCTCCTAGCAACCACGGCGCCCACACGCACACACAAAGTGACTCATGGCTCAAGGAGCCAACCGTGGTGCCCGCGTCTCCGCAGGAATCGGTGGCCGGGATCAGGGGTCGCATCACGGGCAAGTTCGCCCGCCTAAAGAAGGCTCTGGACGAGGATGAGAGGGAGGCTCTCCAACGTGTGGCCGTGAAGGAGCGCGAGCTGCTGTCCCGGATAGACGAGGACATCGCTCGTCACAAGCGGGAGATCGGGGAGCTCCAGGTGGCGGCCGCTCGCCTGCGCTCTGCAGCACGAGAGGGACTCGCTCGCCTTCCTGCAGGTGGGAGCGCCTCTGTGGAGACGCCGTTTGGGTGTCCAGAACAACAGAGCGGGCAGTGGAAGGGGGACTCGTGGTGCATGGTTAGAGATGTCACTCATGATCTCTCTCTGTCTCCTCTCTCTTCCACAGGGGCACCTGGAGGAGACGCGCAGGTACAGATCCTTAACGTCTCACGGTTAAAACTCACAACACAGTATGTAAGTGTGAGACACACGGGCTGTCTGTCTAGACACAGGGTGTGTTTGTGTGTGTTAGACATGCTGGCTGTGTGTGAGACACTGGCTGTGCGTGAGACACGGGCTGTGTGTGAGATACGGACTGAGCGTGAGACACGGGCTGTGCGTGAGACACTGGCTGTGTGTGAGACACGGGCTGTGTGTGAGACACAGGCTGTGTGTGAGACACGGGCTGTGTGAGACACGGGCTGTGTGTGCTATGGATGTGAGTGTTCCAATGCTGTGGTTAAACGGGCTGTGTATGATGCTGTTGGTGGTTGTCCCAGGAGAGAGACCCCAAAGGAATCTGCACCCCCACCTCCCACTTCACTGGACGCCACCACGATCCGCTCCCTTGAAAGGGTCGTGAACAGATTCCTGCCTGTCCTCTGTGAGTTCCTTAGTCTTGCACCCATATGTCCCGCTCTGTTGCACTGCACTTCTGTGCTCCCCACCTTCGTCAACATTTCATTTTATTTTACCGGGTAAGAAACCCACTGAACCATGTCACTCTTTTTTCGGAAGCGACCTGACTATCACAAATGACAGCTCTACGAAGTGGCTCATCACGTGGATATTTATAGCAGCAGCCAAATCCTCAGAATGCAGATTGATTATAAACGTGGAGGGGAAAACGCAAGGAACCAGGGGAAAATCCACGCCACCACGGGGAGAGATACTCAGACTCTGAAAGAGAGTGACATGGATCAGTGGGCTCTACCTGGTGAAAGAAAATTAGTTTAACAGTTTCAATATTCTACTGAACCCTACTGCTGGTACTGGGGCAAGTGCTGTTAGCGAGCAGCAGCACCTATGTAAGCCGGAACGGCACACGAGGGAGTGGGTGGCCAGAACCACGCCCGGCCGCCTTTGTCTCCCTGGTGTCAAATGTTTACACATCACACCAGGTGGGGATCGTTCACGATCCCCACCATCGCCAACGCGCACCGACGAGAGTGGTGAAGAATGGTCAAATAACCCCCAGAATGCACACGGCACGGGGAGGCGCTCATCCAGCAGGGGAGTGACACACAATGTCTGTGTGTGGGTGTGAGAGTGTGCGAGCTGTGACACACAATGTCTGTGTGTGGGTGTGAGAGTGGCATTAACGTCGTGGTGGTGGCATCGTCACCACTCTTCACTACCACTGCACACACACACATGGTCATTATAGTGTACACTATTATTATTAATATTATTTAATATTCTCTAATATTAACGAGTATTAGTATGTGTATCCAGATACTAGCGAATATTAGTATGTGTTCACTAATACTAACTAATATTAGTATGTATACACTAATTCTAACTAATATTAGTATGTGTACACTAATACTAATATTAGTATGTGTACACTAACACTAACTAATATTAGTATGTGTACACTAATACTAACTAATATTAGTGTGTGTACACTAATACTAACTAATATTAGTGTGTGTACACTAACACTAACTAATATTAGTATGTGTACACTAACACTAACTAATATTAGTGTGTGCACACTAATACTAACTAATATTAGTATGTGTACACTAATACTCACCACAGATGGACGCTCACCGACTCTGGACACAAACTCAGCCACGACCACCTCCAGATTTCCTCGGATCTCAGGACGGTGACGTGGAGCCGTGTCCCCAGGGTCGCCCCCATCACCCACACCGCTTTGGCGCTGGCCACAAGCCCTGTGCTCTGAGAGCTTCTCGTCGGTCAGCACTACTGGGAGGTGGACTGGGAGCGCGAGGCTGTGTCGGGTTGGAGTCGCGTATGGGACGATCCCACGGAGAGGGGTGGTGCTGAGTGCCTCCTGGGAGGGAGCGACGTCTCCTGGTGTCTACAGAAGATGGCACAGTTCTCAGTGCGCATGGCGGGGTAGAGACGTCACTGTCGGTGCCGCAGCCTCCGCGGAGAGTCGGGGTCCACCTGGACTGGGACACGGGGCTGCTGTCGTTTTACAGCGCCGACTCCATGGCGCTGTTGCACTCGTTTAAAAAACTTTCACTCAGCCCCTACACCCTGGGCTGTGGGTGGGTGGATTTTGGTGGCTCAGTGAGGATTGTGGATCTGAGTGGCGTGTCCTGAGAAGGTGAACGTGAACAGCGCAGAGGGCAGACGCCACCACGACGCACGGCGCTCGCCACCCTCGTCACCGCCACGCGCAGCGCCACGCCCGTGACTGGCTGGTGGCTGTCGGTGGCTAGGGCTGCGTGGCTCTCCATCACAACGGGGGGGGGGGGGGGGGCTGAGCGTAAACAATCTTCTGGGGGGGGGGGGTGATAAAATAGGACCGCTCTGTGTGTGTGTGAAGCCAACGTGGATGTATTCACCCTGCCAGAGGAGTGTGACTGGTGTAGGGGTGCAGTGATTAGCAATGGTGAACTGGGATGTGTTTATACATGGGTTGTGGAGAAACACAACAACAATAATATTATAATATTCTTTACGTTCTTTCGGTAAAGTCACGTAGATNAAAAAAGAAAAAATAAGAAAATTTAATAATAAACATAATACAAATGTAAAAATCAAAATTCATGCGTTTTGTCGCAACACAAGCGGTCATCATCAGTCATGAAATTTACGTCAAAACAATATTATTGATTTTAAAATATAAATGTACGCGTATGACAGTGGCATTGTAACGTTTATCGTCGATTCTACAATAAAAATACAGAATTCAACAACAAAATTATGTACAGCATCATGTGCTACTTCCCACGCCGTTTTAATTAAACACGAGGACCAATCCTCACCAGCCACTGCAGCAAATTAAATCTACAAAAAAAACAAATAAAGAGACGGCGCCAAACACAAAAGGCGCCAACAATGTCCGAGCTGTTCAAGTTGTCTGCTGCTGCGTCATGGACGTGGTGACGTCACCACGCACGCTCCCCCGACGTGGTGACGTCACCACGTCACCTCTCCCCCACCCCCTCACGTCACCCGCCCCTCACCACGCACCATCTGTGAACACAAAGAGCTTCACAGCTCATCGGATTCCTCCTGCACCACAAACACAGATTCTGACGTTCTGGATTCCCGCCACTGGGGAGTNCCTCGCTGTGACGTCACCACGTCACCGCGTTGGCGACAAAAACAAACAGAGGCCCTGAGGGGCACCCTGCAGCCTCGCTGCTGTGACCCAGCACTGTNGGGGGGGGGGGTTGGTGACGTCACCTCGCTGCTGTGACCCAGCACTGTGGGGGGGGGGGGGTTGGTGACGTCACCTCGCTGCTGTGACCCAGCACTGTGGGGGGGGGGGTTGGTGACGTCACCTCGCTGCTGTGACCCAGCACTGTGGGGGGGGGGGGGGTTGGTGACGTCACCTCGCTGCTGTGACCCAGCACTGTGGGGGGGGGGGGTTGGTGACGTCACCTCGCTGCTGTGACCCAGCACTGTGGGGGGGGGGTTGGTGACGTCACCTCGCTGCTGTGACCCAGCACTGTGGGGGGGGGGTTGGTGACGTCACCGCTGACGCTGCTGGGAACTTCCCGCGAGGGCGCCACGGACCACGTGGTGCTCGTCAGGAGAAATGGTAGAGCAGCAACAACAACCACCACCACAANCACAACACCACAACTAGACAACCACACAACAACAAACACCACACAACCACACACAACAACCACAACAATTACCAGTACAACAACAACCCCACCAAAATCACCACAACAACAGCCACCAGTGGAGGGTAGAGGTGGGGGGGGGTTGTCTGGGGGGGGGGGGCTTGGGGTTGTCACGTGATAGGAGGACCCCAGGGGTGGGGAGGTGGGGATGTTGGGGTCACGTGGGGTTCATTGTTTCACTGCCGGCACTGGTCCAGAGTTGCGGACCGAGTCACGAATCGCGACCGATTCCCAGACGCCGTTTGGGTCCCTGCGCTGCCTGGAGCGGTGTTGGTGCGCGCCACGCGAGGGCGCTGCCACTCCACCGCAGGGATTCGCGGGCGCGCTGAGCAATGAAAGTGCACGGGAGATTTCACAAGAGGCTGTGGTCAAATCAACCCGGAATGTCGCCGATTTTTTCCAGATCTCGGAGCCTGGACTGTGGCGCTGGGATTGGTGAGCGGCGTGCACGTCGGAGTGCGGTGTGCAGATTACGCGTTGTGCCTCTCTCGATGCGCTTTCAGGTTCTGCCGCTTGTTGATCAGCGCGATGTCTGTGACGTTCCCTCCACGTGCTGGGAGCATCGTCAAGATTTGAAGCTTCTTCAGTTGAAAGCTGAAACGTGGGAGCATTGACAGCTTTCATTCTTCGTTACGGTGGAGCTGAGATTCCAATCATAATTGTTCAGTTATTTAATGAGCTTCAGGATACTGCTCGAGCAATGGGGTAATTTCGATTTAAAGCATTCGTGACTGCAGGGATTCATCTTCTTGGTTCTTTCGGTAAAGTCGTAGAAGGAAAATAATAAAATAATAAAATAAAACATAATAAAATTATTCTCACGACGTTCGGCCACAACGCAAGCAGCCGTCTTCAGGTGGAGAACAGGTCTTCTGACTCTGCCTTCTCGACAGACCTGTTCTCCACCTGTAGACGGCTGCTTGCGTTGTGGCCGAAACGTCGTGAGAATTATTTAATTGGTTTATTTTTATTATTTTATTATTTTCCTTCTACGTGACTTTACCGAAAGAACCAAGAAGACAATGGGGTAATGTTTTGCATATTTGTTCAAGTAAAGAGACATTACTGGACACGAAGGGACTCGCTTTTGTCCTCTTCAATCGATCTTCAGTCTGCGTGCCAACGTCGCCCTCACTAAAGTGGGCATCGGTGCACATCGCAGCAGCACGGGAACGGTGCCGGGGCCACAGAGCAACGGGAATGGAATAAAGAAACCCGTCACGACCTCAGCAGCAACCATCTACTGAGCAAAGTGAACTTGCAAATGAGCGCAAAGAATAGCAGAAGAACATTACGTAGCGAATAAAGTGAAAATAAGTAAAGCAAATGAATAATACAATTAATAATGTGAATAATAATAAAATGAATAAAATACAGTAAATAAAATTACTAAGATATATAATTACTAATTTAAATAAACAAAAAAAGTTATATTTGGCCATGCTGACACCTGATGTCATAACCCCTCTAAAACTCTAAAAACTCCCCTCCCTCCTCCGGAGGTCATCCAAGATTGTGTGAGCGCAGATGTTCTTAATTGCCCCGGTGTGGTGTGTATCTGTCGTCTTGTTGATTGTGAAGCGGCCTTCCCCCTCTTTAGTCGACTCATCCTTAATATGAATTCCTGCTGCACATGCAATGACAGCCACTGGGAAGACAAAGGCGGTTGGGCAGGCTCTGGATATACCCTTGGGATACATGTTATTCTGGACGTGGAGAATTTACATAATTCGTATGATGTGTTTTTTAGAACGTACTAAATCCAGAGNAAAAAAACTGATACGTTAAAATAGGCAATATCACTCTTAATATACATTTTTGGAAAAGGCAAATATACAACACGGACGGGAAACAGATGACTTTTATAGATATATGCAGGCTCGAGGAGAGGCTCGAGGGAGACACAGATTCATGTACGGGAGCATACAGACGGACAGAGACGGCTTTATACAAGCGGTGAGTCAGAAAGAGAGAACAGACCGTAGGTCGTGTGTGAGCGTGCGAGTGAGTGAGTGATTGTGTGTAAGTGTGTGTGAGTGTGTGAGTGTGTGTAAGTGAGTGAGTGTGTAAGTGAGTGAGTGTGTAAGTGTGTAAGCGAGTGAGTGATTGTGTGTGAGTGTGTGTGTGAGTGTGTGAGTGAGTGTGTAGTGAGTGAGTGTGTAAGTGTGTGAGAGTGAGAGTGTGTGTGTGAGTGAGTGTGTGAGTGTAACTCATTGCGTAGCGGGTGTGGCTGCGTGGCACCCGAGGGTGCTGAGCTAACACAGAACCTGCTCTCCCGGGACGCTGCGAGGATTTGTTGGCTGCAAACCCGCGGTGGATCGCGCTACCTGCCTGGCCTGGAGCCACTGCGCCTCACTGACCACTGAGCCAACGCTGCTGCTGTTGCACGAATAATGAGCCGTGGACATCGTGGGAACCCCTTTGCTCGCATTGGTGACCTTGTAGAAGGAAGTTTCAAATGCAGTGCCGCGTTTTATCCTTTAGTAAGCTAAGCAGAGAGTCCAGGCCGTGTTCAGTGGAATCCAGGTTGGGTTTCCACGAGTCCGACTGGGGTGTAGAGTCCAAGGCATTCGTTATCTGCTGTGAACAACCCGCAGAGCCCAAGAGAGCGTCTCCGGGTTCAAGCAGCGTTTAGAGTTCAGTATTTAGATTATTTGGCTGCTATGCATTTCCAACATGATGAGCCACTTTTTGAGCTGCATTTGTGATGGGCAGGTCGCTTCTGAAAAATAAGCTAATAGCTCAGTGGGGCATTACACCTGGTAAATAAAATAGTTTAGTTTTATTGGTAAAAAATATTGCAATCATGGTGAACGCCGATGGCATTGTGTTGCTGCGTGTGCATGCGTGTTGAGTAGCCGTGCGTGTGAATGTGAAACAACAACGCAGGTGAAGCAAGCGGTGGGTGCGGCTGTGAATGGCCGCACGGGGATCTGCAGTCTCGGACAAGGTGAGATTCACACTGCTAGCAAAAGGCTCAAGATTGCAGATCTGTCACGGGAGGCTACACGCTTTTTTTTATTATTATACGCGCTTTCTTTACTCACTCTTGTCTGTTGTCGTTGTTGTATCCTCAAATATTGTAACTCAATTTTAACCCACTTCCCAATGTGGTATCGACTGCAAACTTGGTATACTTATGTCACACTGATGACAATGCTATATTCTATCATNAAAAAATATTTTTATATTTTATGTTTCGTTTGGGTCTAATTGTCCACGGTCAACTGACATTGGCTGTAATTGGCCACGGTCCTTACGTCATGGCAAGCTTCGGGGCCACTTCCTGGAGTCGTGTGTTCTGCCATTACTAGTACATTTCATAAAAGCGCGTTTAAAAAAGTTTTTTTAATATTACTTATTTTTCTGATGCCACGATGACATTCAAGCAACTGTCACGTTGGGGTAATGACACGGAGATGAGTTACAGACATCATGAGATATCTACAACTATTTATTTTAATTTTAGCAGGTAAGGCTCACTGAGCTGTGTAGCTATTTTTCAGAAAGACCTGGCCACAAATGATGGCTTATCACGTGAAAATGTATTGCAGCCAACTACTCTAAACGCGTGATGTTGATTGTAAATTCGGAGGAACGGAGGACCGGATAAAAATTCACGCGACCACGAAGGAGAGAGATGCAAACTTTAAATATAAAGCAGGCGTCAGGTCGGGATCAAACCACCACCTCCTGTATACGGTGAGGAGATAACATCTTGCCACAACTTGCTGTAGAAGGATGAGTTATATCTCGACACTCATCTCACGAATGAGCCACGCAGCTGAGCCTCACCGATTTATATTAACAACAGCACTCATTTCTTAAATGTCAAGGTGTGTACAGTAGCCGTGTTCACCTTGAGGCTGCTGTTTGCGCACCTCGGGCGCGGGTTCACATTCCAGGCGGTGTCTCGTGATGTCATGACGACAATGAAAGCATTAAGTATTTTACTTCCTTCTTCACCGTCGCTATAGAGAGAGGTCCTGGTCCAGCGTCTCTCTGAGCCACACAGCGAGCGATCCCAGCGAGGCCATGGGTCATGGCGACGCGACTCCCAGTGAGAGTGTGGATAGTGAGCTGCGCTGCTCCATCTGCCTGGGCACGTTCGTCTGCCCCTCCACGCTGAGCTGCGGACACTCGTTCTGCCTGCGGTGCCTGGAGGCCGCCTGGGAGACGGCGAGCAGCTTCAGCTGCCCGCAGTGCCGAGCGACCTTCCCTGTGCGACCCCAGCTGAGGAGGAACGTGGCCCTCGCCAACCTGGTGGAGCAGCTCAGAGTTGAGACGGATGGCCGCGGCCGTCGTCTGTGACCACTGCCAAACTCCTGCAGTGAAGACTGCGTGAGATGCGAGACGTCCTTTGTGCGACGCACTTGAGCCTCACTTGGAGAATCCCAGGTTGAGAGACACTCCTGGTGGCTCCCATCGCGAACCTGGAGGAGCGCGTGCCGGAGCACAGACAGGAGCTCATTCTTTCTGTGAACAGGATGAGATCCCGGTCTGCACAGTCTGCGCCATCGGAGGAGACCACTCTGGACACAAGGTCATCGCAGTGGAAAAGTGCAACAGACAAGACAGGTGAAGTGTCATGTTCCTTTGTAATCCACATTGTTACAGGAGGTTGAGAGATTCACATCAGTTGGTCGTGACCCTCACCTCGACCAGGTGAGCTGTTGAGACCAAACGCGGGGTGGCTCAGACGTCAGAACGCTGAGACGGTAACGCTGTAATGCTCAGTTGGAATCTTGTCGGCCGCCCATGGATTCAACCAGATTCTCAAGTTTAGTGAGTTGATGGTCTAAGCCGAGTCAACATTTACAGCACGTTAATCAATATTTTGCGTGAGAATCATAATCTTAGTTTGACTAAGTGAGAAACGTTGCTATGTATATAAGGCGTGTGAGAAACAACCACACCATCGCTGGTAGAGGTTNAAAACATTTTAGAATGTACGTGATATTTGTCAATGATGTTGTAACAGGATATTGAATTGTCTGCAGTAGTTACGATTGGATTCTTAATCTCAATACATGACACGGACATGCAGTCGGATACAATCGTGGAAAGATAAATGGAGACGTATGCAGAAAAATGACAACAGATTGTGTATGTGTGTTGAACTTATTTCATAGCCAACCGTGCTAATCAGAGATGCGGGATGATCTATCAGTGATCCACCAATGCAATGGCGAGCACCGTATTATTAATTTATCTACCACATGCAGGAGGAGCTCAGAGTCAAGAAGAGGGGAGAGGAGAAGAGGAACACGGCGGCGTCACGGACACGGACACTCAGGGACGACTACCGCGCGTGGAGGTACAGAGAGAGGCGGCAACCGCACAAATCCTCTTCTGGTTTGCCTACGAATCGTATTTCATTAAACTTCGCTCTTATCATTGACGAGCACTGACACACACGTTGGCATGGGATATAGCTTCGGTGATTTCGAGCGAATCGTTTCCCAATTACAATCGCTGCTGCCTACTTTAAATCAACAAAATCAACGACATCAACTGTAACGAGCAAAGTGTGAGTTGGTAACTCTGTCAGCACTTTTTTTCAAGCCCATTTTTTGAGAGCATAATGAAACTTGAATCTTCAATTAAATGTATTGCTTTTGTGTATTTTTACACATCAGAAAAATGTGGGAAACATTACAACCATTTAGGACNGCCAGATTTGCAAAACACGTTTACTACGTGAATAGAAGGCCACCACGGTATGACACAGAAACTTCATTTATGACGTAACTTTCAACATGACAGCAGTTTTGGTTTGGGGGGCAGAATCGATCCACGCTGGACGATGCGTTGGCGACTTGTCCTGTCGATTCCTTTATTGATCACAACCACGATGCTTGCTATGGAATGTTGCAATTCCTCCCTTCTGGCCCCCAAATCTGAACCACATCAACTTAGCCTGAGGCCCGGGAGAGTGGACGTGAGTTTGCCATCGAAATCAGCATTGTTTAACTCTTTCAGCACATTTTGTTAAAACAAGAGCAATGTGACGTTTATTTGTTCTGTATATTCGCAGAACTTTGACACATTTTCTGGGAATGTCCTCGGCAATAGAATTGTTTCGGTTTATTCGCATTTTCTTCCCATGCACCGTTTGGTAGATCCAGAGTGGGATGGACAGATAGACAATGTGAATAATATCCATAAGATGTTTTTCATTTTCACCAGATAGACACTCAGCAACGTGTAGCTACAGACAGACGTATTTTCTGTAATCTCCTTGTCTAGGATATTATATATCCCATTCTCATTCTCCCTGTGCTTATATGTTCACGAGCTCCCAATGCACACGTAGCTCACCTCCGTGTACTTAATCGAGATATGGTAACAATCATTACCTGTACGACACCACATTGCGTCGTTACCTAACAAGTGACTCAACAACTCGGCGCTGTCTGTGTAGGAGTCTGTGCGTGGGACCAAGGCGCGGATCAGCCGAGAGTTTGAGCGCCGGAGGAAGCAGCTGAGGGAGGAGGAGAGGGAGGCGCTGGAGCGCGTGGACGAGGAGGGCCGCTCCGTGCTGTCCCGCATCCAGGCGGACATCGCTCGCTACGAGAGCAGAGCACGCGGCCTGGAGCAGGAGATCAACCAGCTGCTCGCCGCCCTCGCCGTGCAGGACCCGCTCTCCTTCCTGCAGGTGGCACCACCTCCATTCACTCGCCGGTGGCTAGGAGATGTTAACTACCTCGCCTGATATGCAGGTGGTCATGGGTTCGATACCAACACTGACTACTCTTAGGTTTTTCTCCGGTAAAGTCACGTAGGTAAAAAAGAAATAATAATAATAATAAAATAAGTTAATAATAAATGCAATAACTCAATTAAATCACGACGTTTCGGAGGCAACACAAGTCTCGTCTTCAGGTGGGACTTTACCGAAAAAACCTAAGAGTATGAATCCTTGCAGTCACGAAAGCTTCAAATCTAGAACCAACCCTGACATCTGCTGTATATTTGGAGTTTGCATCTCTCTCTCCTCGTGATGTGTGGTCCTCCGGTTTTCCTCTACATTTAGAATCAACGTCAGGTGTTTAGGGTAATTTGCTGCTATAAATTTCCACACGATACGCCACTTCTTGAATTTTATTTCTGGCAAGGTTACTTCTGACGGATAGCTATATAGCTCAGTGGGACTTACCTGGTAAGGAAATTGTTTATGTAATAGTTTATATCATATCCTTGGTTTATCAGAGGGTTTATCTACAACCAGCAGAGCCGCACCGCCCTGTGAGATGTTGACATTGTTGGCAATCTTATTTCAGTGTTTTTCGATCTGGGAGCAGCGTGTCAAAATAGACGCTCGTTTGCATCCGTGACATTCAGACCTGGACTTGTCCAGTACAACATCCATTTATCTCGCCTGCTATGCAGGAGGTCGTGGGTTTGACCCGACGACGTCTGCTGTAAATTTGGAGTCACGTTTCTCTCTCTCTGTGATCGCGTAGATTTTTTTCAGGTCCTCTGGTTTTTACTCCACATTTCGAATCAACATCACCCATTCAGAGTATTTGGCTGCTATTATAAATGTCCACATCAGCCAGTTCGTTAAGCTATCATTTGTGATAACCAGCTCGCTACTGAACAAGAGTTAAAAACACGAGTTGTTGAACATTACTTAACTATGTGTTTAGCTGCTAGACTAGACCTGCAAAGAGTGGCTTTGTATTTGTTGGGGTCCGTGTCCAGTTAAACGAATCCTGTTTTTGATGAAAAAATAATAAGAGGTAATCTATGTTTTGAATTAAAGCTTTCGTGACTGCAGGAATTAATATGCTATGGTTCTTTCGGTAATGTCACGTAGATAGAAAGAAAAGTAAAAATAAAAAACATTAAAAATTATAAAAATAAAATATCAAAAATATTAAAAATATTAAAAACAAATAATCACGAAGTTTCGATTGAAACACAAGCATATGAATCCCTGCAGTCACGAAAGCTTTAAGTCAAAATTTATAAGAATAGGCATAACAGTACAAAGGCACAAAGATAACTCTGTTTTTCATCATTCTCTGTTTGCAGTATTTATTATTCTTGATGTTGCGCTCCACTGTAAGCGGCAGGTGACTGTGTGGAGGTGGGCATCTGTTTATGATGTCAATGTTCATGTGAAATGCGGTTTGTGTTTTCCAGGATCCCCTGCATGAGAGTCTCAGGTCAGTACCAACCCAGACTCACACTCGAGCTCCGTCTGCCACCTGGTGGACAAATCAGCGAACGGTCGAGATGTGATTCCTAATAAACCCAATTGTATGCAGTTGTATCCCGTATTGTTCGTATGTCAAGAGACATGGACCTGCATTAGACTCTGCGTGTCCGTGCTGTGAGTGAGGGACTGCACCTCCATAGACTCTGCGTGTCCCGTGCTGTGTGAGTGGAGGACTGCACCTCCATAGACTCTGCGTGTCCGTGCTGAGTGAGTGGAGAGACTCCACCTCCATAGACTCTGCGTGTCCGTGCTGAGTGAGTGGAGGACTGCACCTCCATAGACTCTGCGTGTCCCGTGCTGAGTGAGTGGAGGGACTGCACCTCCATAGACTCTGCGTGTCCCGTGCTGAGTGAGTGGAGGACTGCACCTCCATAGACTCTGCGTGTCCCGTGCTGAGTGAGTGGAGGGACTGCACCTCCATAGACTCTGCGTGTCCCGTGCTGAGTGAGTGGAGGGACGCACCTCCATAGACTCTGCGTGTCCGTGCTGAGTGAGTGGAGGGACTGCACCCTCCATAGACTCTGCGTGTCCCGTGCTGAGTGAGTGGAGGGACTGTGAGTGGAGGGCTGCACCTCCATAGACTCTGCGTGTCCCGTGCTGCGTGAGTGGAGGACTGCACCTCCATAGACTCTGCGTGTCCGTGCTGAGTGAGTGAGGGACTGCACCTCCATAGACTCTGCGTGCCCGTGCTGAGTGAGTGGAGGGACTGCACCTCCATAGACTCTGCGTGTCCCGTGCTGAGTGAGTGGAGGGACTGCACCTCCATAGATTCTGCGTGTCCCGTGCTGAGTGAGTGGAGGGACTGCACCTCCATAGACTCTGCGTGTCCCGTGCTGAGTGAGTGGAGGGACTGCACCTCCATAGACTCTGCGTGTCCCGTGCTGAGTAGTGGAGGACTGCACCTCCATAGACTCTGCGTGTCCCGTGCTGAGTGAGTGGAGGGACTGCACCTCCATAGACTCTGCGTGTCCCGTGCTGAGTGCAGGATTTTGGACGCGCAGGGAATCCAGGATGCGCCTCCTCCCACATTCAGTCCCAAGAGCTCACAGAGGTCATCTCGCTAGGAGGAGTGAATACGATGCGCGTGGCTCTCTTGTGTGAGTCTCTCTCTGCACTCTGCACTGATCTGTCGACATCTTTCATTACAAACACAACGATGCAGACCGGCACCGCTCGTAGGCTGCTGCACTTTGTTTAAGACAGGTGGCGTGTCCTTCGGGCGTTAATCTTTAAAAATATATATTTTACCAGGTAAGATCCACTGAGCTATGTGGCTCTTTTTCACAAGGAAACTGGCCGCAAATGACAACTCAACTAAGTGGATTATCACATGGAAATTTATAGTAGCAACCAAATGATCTTAACGCATTCAGTTGAGTCTAAATGTGAAGCAAATAATTGGAGGATGCGGAGAAAATTCCACGCGACCACCACTGGAGATAGACACAAACACTCCAAATATACAGCAGCGGCAGTCATGGTCAGGGTCAGGATCAAACCTACAACCTCCTGCATACCAGGTGAGGGAGATGACATCAGGCAGATCGAGAGTCAGNCCAGTGAGAAAGAGGCACCACGCCCGGCCACCTTTGTCTCCCTCGTGTCAAATGTTTANACATCACACAAGCAGAGGGCAGTGCAGCGTGAACCATTGTTGTACTGCACCTCTACGCTTCCAGGTTCACGATCCCCACCTCGCCAACGAGCACTGACGAGAGTGGTGAAGTATGGTCAAATAACCCCCCCCCCCAGGATGCCGACGGCGTGGGGAGGCGCTCACAGACAATGTCTGTGTGTGGATGTGAGAGTGTGCGAGGCTGTGACACACAATGTCTGTGTGTGGATGTGAGAGTGTGCGAGGCTGTGACACAATGTCTGTGTGTGTGGGTGTGAGAGTGTGCGAGGCTGTGACACACGATGTCTGTGTGTGGATGTGAGAGTGTGCGAGGCTGTGACACACAATGTCTGTGTGTGGTGTGGAGTGTGCTAGGCTGTGACACACAATGTCTGTGTGTGGATGTGAGAGTGTGCGAGGCTGTGACACACAATGTGTGTGGGTGTGAGAGTGTGCTAGGCTGTGACACACAATGTCTGTGTGTGGTGTGGAGTGTGCGAGGCTGTGTCACACAATGTGTGGATGTGAGAGTGTGCGAGGCTGTGACACACAATGTCTGTGTGTGGATGTGAGAGTGTGCGAGGCTGTGACACACAATGTCTGTGTGTGGTGTGGAGTGTGCTAGGCTGTGACACACAATGTCTGTGTGTGGATGTGAGAGTGTGCGAGGCTGTGACACACAATGTCTGTGTGTGGTGTGAGAGTGTGCTAGGCTGTACAATGTCGTGTGTGTGTGTGAGAGTGTGTAGGCTGTGACACACGAGTCTGTGTGTGTGTAGACTAACATCTGGTGCTGGCATATCACGNTCTTCACTACCACTAACGAATATTAGTATATGAACGTTAATACTAACGAATATTAGTTTGTACACTAATTCTAACTAATATTAGTATGTGTACACTAATACTAACGAATATTAGTTTGTGTACACTAATACTAACGAATATTAGTTTGTGTACACTAATACTAACGAATATTAGTATATGTACACTAATACTAACGAATATTAGTATGTGTACACTAATACTAACGAATATTAGTATATGTACACTAATACTAACGAATATTAGTTTGTGTACACTAATACTAACGAATATTAGTATATGTACACTAATACTAACGAATATTAGTATATGTACGCTAATACTAACGAATATTAGTATGTGTACACTAATACTAACGAATATTAGTATATGTACGCTAATACTAACGAATATTAGTATATGTACACTAATACTAACGAATATTAGTATGTGTACTAATTAACGTATATTGTATATGTACACTAATACTAACGAATATTAGTATGTGTACACTAATACTAACGAATATTAGTTTGTGTACACTAATGCTAACGAATATTAGTGTGTTCACTAATACTAACGAATATTAGTGTGTGTACACTAATACTAACGAATATTAGTTGTGTACACTAATACTAACGAATATGAGTGTGTGTACACTAATACTAACGAATATTAGTTTGTGTACACTAATACTAACGAATATTAGTTTGTGTACACTAATACTAACGAATATTAGTGTGTGTACACTAATACTAACGAATATTAGTATGTGTGCACTAATACTAACGAATATTAGTTTGTGTACACTATACTATCGAATATTAATTTGTGTACACTAACACTAACGAATATTAGTATTGTACACTAATACTAACGAATATTAGTATATGTACACTAATACTAACGAATATTAGTATGTGTACACTAATACTAACGAATATTAGTTTGTGTACACTAATGCTAACGAATATTAGTGTGTGTTCACTAATACTAACGAATATTAGTGTGTGTACACTAATACTAACGAATATTAGTTGTGTACACTAATACTAACGAATATAGTGTGTGTACACTAATACTAACGAATATTAGTTGTGTACACTATTACTAACGAATATGAGTGTGTGTACACTAATACTAACGAATATTAGTTTGTGTACACTAATACTAACGAATATTAGTGTGTACACTAATACTAACGAATATTAGTGTGTGTACACTAATACTAACGAATATTAGTGTGTACACTAATACTAACGAATATTAGTTTGTGTACACTAATACTAACGAATATTAGTGTGTGTACACTAATACTAACGAATATGAGTGTGTGTACACTAATACTAACGAATATTAGTGTGTGTACACTAATACTAACGAATATTAGTTTGTGTACACTAATACTAACGAATATTAGTGTGTACACTAATACTAACTAATATTAGTTTGTGTACACTAATACTAACGAATATTAGTATGTGTACACTAATACTAACGAATATTAGTATGTGTACACTAATACTAACGAATATTAGTATATGTA
Source organism: Lethenteron camtschaticum (assembly GCA_018977245.1). Taxonomy (NCBI): domain Eukaryota; kingdom Metazoa; phylum Chordata; class Hyperoartia; order Petromyzontiformes; family Petromyzontidae; genus Lethenteron; species Lethenteron camtschaticum. The sequence continues at coordinate 1,789,263 of MU249639.1, forward strand.
CACTAATACTAACGAATATTAGTATATGTATACTAATACTAACGAATATTAGTATGTGTACACTAATACTAACGAATATTAGTTTGTGTACACTAATACTAACGAATATTAGTTGTGTACACTAATACTAACGAATATTAGTGTGTATACTAATACTAACTAATATTAGTATGTGTATACTAAACTAACGAATATTAGTTGTGTACACTAATACTAACGAATATTAGTGTGTGTACACTAATACTAACTAATATTAATATGTGTACACTAATACTAACGAATATTAGTATGTGTACACTAATACTAACGAATATTAGTTGTATACCTAATACTAACGAATATTCGTATATGTACACAAATACTAACGAATATTAGTGTGTACACTAATCCTAACGAATATTAGTGTGTGTACACTAATACTAACGAATATTAGTTGTGTACACTAATACTAACTAATATTAGTGTGTGTACACTAATACTAACGAATATTAGTGTGTGCACTCTTATAACGAATATTAGTTGTGTACACTAATTCTAACGAATATTAGTATGTGTACACTAATACTAACTAATATTAGTTTGTGTACACTAATACTAACGAATATTAGTATGTGTACACTAATACTAACGAATATTAGTATGTGTACACTAATACTAACGAATATTAGTATGTGTACACTAATACTAATATTAGTATGTGTACACTAACACTAATATTAGTATGTGTACACTAACACTAACTAATATTAGTATATGTACACTAATACTAACTAATATTAGTGTGTGTACACTAATACTAACTAATATTAGTATGTGTACACTAACACTAACTAATATTAGTATGTGTACACTAACACTAACTAATATTAGTGTGTGTACACTAACACTAACTAATATTAGTATGTGTACACTAACACTAACTAATATTAGTATGTGTACACTAACACTAACTAATATTAGTGTGTGTACACTAATACTAACTAATATTAGCATGTGTACACTAACACTAACTAATATTAGTATGTGTACACTAACACTAACTAATATTAGTGTGTGTACACTAATACTAACTAATATTAGCATGTGTACACTAACACTAACTAATATTAGTATATGTACACTAACACTAACTAATATTAGTGTGTGTACACTAATACTAACTAATATTAGCATGTGTACACTAACACTAACTAATATTAGTGTGTGTACACTAACACTAACTAATATTAGTATGTGTACACTAACACTAACTAATATTAGTATGTGTACACTAACACTAACTAATATTAGTATGTGTACACTAACACTAACTAATATTAGTGTGTGTACACTAACACTAACTAATATTAGTGTGTGTACACTAACACTAACTAATATTAGTATGTGTACACTAACACTAACTAATATTAGTGTGTGTACACTAACACTAACTAATATTAGTGTGTGTACACTAACACTAACTAATATTAGTATGTGTACACTAACACTAACTAATATTAGTATGTGTACACTAACACTAACTAATATTAGTGTGTGTACACTAACACTAACTAATATCAGTATGTGTACACTAACACTAACTAATATTAGTATGTGTATACTAAACTAACGAATATTAGTTTGTGTACACTAATACTAACGAATATTAGTGTGTACACTAATACTAACGAATATTAGTTTGTGTACACTAACACTAACTAATATTAATATGTGTACACTAATACTAACGAATATTAGTATGTGTACACTAATACTAACGAATATTAGTTTGTATACCCTAATACTAACGAATATTCGTATATGTACACAAATACTAACGAATATTAGTGTGTACACTAATCCTAACGAATATTAGTGTGTGTACACTAATACTAACGAATATTAGTTTGTGTACACTAATACTAACTAATATTAGTGTGTGTACACTAATACTAACTAATATTAGTGTGTACACTAATACTAACTAATATTAGTATGTGTACACTAATACTAACTAATATTAGTATGTGTACACTAATACTAACGAATATTAGTGTGTGTACACTAATACTAACGAATATTAGTATGTGTACACTAATACTAACTAATATTAGTGTTTGTACACTAATACTAACTAATATTAGTATGTGTACACTAATACTAACTAATATTAGTATGTGTACACTAATACTAACTAATATTAGTATATGTACACTAATACTAACTAATATTAGTATGTGTACACTAATACTCACCACAGATGGACGCTCACCGACTCTGGACACAAACTCAGCCCACGACATCCTCCAGATCTCCTCGGATCTCAGGACGGTGACGGTGAGCCGTGTCCCCCAGGGTCGCCCCCATCACCCACACCGCTTTGAGCGCTGGCCACAAGCGCTGTGCTCTGAGAGCTTCTTGTCGGGCCAGCACTACTGGGAGGTGGACGTGGGGAGCGCGAGGCGGTGTCGGGTTGGAGTCGCGTACGGGACGATCCCACGGAGAGGGCGTGGTACTGAGTGCCTCCTGGGAGGGAGCGACGTCTCCTGGTGTCTAGAGAAACGTGGCAACAGCTTCTCAGTGTGGCATGGCGGGGTAGTGACGTCACTGTCGGTGACGGAGCCTCCGCGGAGAGTCGGGGTCCACCTGGACTGGGACGCGGGGCTGCTGTCGTTTTACAGCGCCGACTCCATGACGCCGTTGTACTCGTTTAATAAAACTTTCACTCAGCCCCTACACCCTGGGCTGTGGGTGGGGTGGGATTTTGGTGGCTCAGTGAGGATTGTGGATCTGAGTGGTGCGTCCTGAGAAAGGTGAACGTGAACAGCGCAGAGGGCAGACGCCACCACGACGCACGGCGCTCGCCACCCTCGTCACCGCCACGCGCAGCGCCACGCCCGTGACTGGCTGGTGGCTGTCGGTGGCTAGGGGCTGCGTGGCTCTCCATCACAACGGGGGGGGCTGAGCGTAAACAATCCTCACAATCTTCATGGGGGGGGGTGATAAAATAAGGACCGCTCTGTGTGTGTGTGAAGCCAACGTGGATGTATTCACCCTGCCAGAGGAGTGTGACTGTGGTGTAGGGTGCAGTGATTAGCAATGGTGAACTGGGATGTGTTTATACACTGGTGGTGTCATGGGTTGTGGGAGAAACACAACAATAATATTATATATTCTTTACGTTCTTTCGGTAAAGTCACGTAGATAAAAAAGAAAAAATAAGAAAATTTAATAATAAACATTAAATACAAATGTGAAATGAAAAATCAAAAATTCATGCCGTTTTGGTCGCAACACAAGCGGTCATCATCAGTCATGAAAAGTTTTACGTCAAAACAATATTATTGATTTTTAAAAGTATAAATGTACGCGTATGACAGTGGCATTGTAACGTTTGTATCGTCGATTCTACAATAAAAATACAGAACAACAACAACAATGTAGTTGTGTACAGCGTCATTCGTGCTCACTGCATCCCGCAACGCCGCTCATGAATTAAACACGAGGACCAAATCCTCTACACAGCCACTGCCAAGCAAATTAAATCTACAAATTAATAAACAAATAAAGAGACGGCGCCAAACACAAAAGGCGCCAACAATGTCCGAGCTGTTCAAGTTGTCTGCTGCTGCGTCATGGACGTGGTGACGTCACCACGCACGCTCCCCGACGTGGTGACGTCACCACGCACGCTCCCAACGCGGTGACATCACCATGCACGCTCCCCAACGTGGTGACGTCACCACGCACGCTCCCTCAACGCGATGACGTCACCACGCACGCCTCCTCAACGCGATGACGTCACCACGCACGCTGCCCCAACGCGGTGATGTCACCACGTCACCCCTCCACGCTCTCCCTCACGCTCGCCCCTCACCACTGCACCATCTGTGAACACAAAGAGCTTCACAGCTCATCGGATTCCTCCTGCACCACAAACACAGATTCTGACGTTCTGGATTCCCGCCACTCGGGAGTCCCTCGCTGTGACGTCACCACGTCACCGCGCTGTGACGTCACCACGTCACCGCGTTGGCGACAACAAAAACAAACAGAGGCCCTGAGGGGCACCCTGCAGCCTCGCTGCTGTGACCCAGCACTGTGGGGGGGGGGGGGTTGGTGACGTCACCTCGCTGCTGCGACCCAGCACTGTGGGGGGGGGGGTTGGTGACGTCACCTCGCTGCTGTGACCCAGCACTGTGGGGGGGGGGGGTTGGTGACGTCACCTCGCTGCTGTGACCCAGCACTGTGGGGGGGGGGGTGGTGACGTCACCTCGCTGCTGTGACCCAGCACTGGGGGGGGGGGGGGTGTTGGTGACGTCACCACTGACGCTGCTGGGAACTCCCACACACACAGACGACTCTACCTGTAATCACTCGATACACAGTCTACTCCATGCACACAGAGACAAACACATACTAGAAACGCAGAGAAACATCGACATTACTATACACAGACTAAAGAGACACACACACTACACCGATATACACACAGACTAGAGACAGATACACATCCTACACAGAGACTCACAGACTACAGACACGCAGAATCACGTACAGTCCTAGACACACAGACGACACAAGAGGCATGTGCAGTACTACACACACCGACACAGACTAGAGAAACAGATTGCACACAAATTCCCGCCAGTAGATGGTGTGGACAAGTCCCGCTAGCGAGTGGCAGCAGTGCCTAGGGAGGCCGTGACGGCTCACGAGTTGGTGGCTGTCAGCACCACAGCCGCCTGGCTTCGCCTCTGCCCAGCAGCGATGTTCACTGCACAGCGCACCAAGCAGGATGCATTTGGTGCCGAGTCGAACTAGGGGAGGCCAGGGCCGCTTCAGGTCATTGCCAACACTGCTGCTGCTGCTGGTGGTGGCCGTGTACAGTGGTCATGTACAGACAGGACACAGAGGGCTTTATACAGAGACACAGAAGTATATATATAGTGTACAGTACTCCGTTGGTGGGCATGGAGCGGGGTGCTGGTGGTGGTAGTGGTGTTGGTGGTGATGGTAGTGGTGTTGGTGGTGTTAGTGGTGCTGGTCTGTGGCCGTTTGGGTCGATGCGGTTTTTCTTGGCCAGCGGTGACGGTGCGAGAAGTTAACTTTCAGCGTGGGCCCAGTTTGGGCGGACACCTTTATTAATTTATTTTCATAATTTACAAATAAAATAAATTAAATACTCCCGCGATTCCTAATGTGAGGGACAAATATGAAAGTCAAACTCCGCCAATGATTTAAAGTCTTCAACGTTGCCTCATTCGCCGCTTAATTTTTTTGGCGCCAAAAGTGTAAATACAAAATGGCGTCGCAGACTCCATTTTGTTGCATTTACTTATTTATTTATTTGCAATTAACGAGCTTTGCTAACTTTGTTATGGAAATTCTGAGGTAAATTAATGCGCAATAGCGATCGGAATGCGGTTACAACGTTCTGAATGGTACGAAATATAAATAGAGGCAGTTGTTTGTGTAGATTGTTCAATTTAATGTTTAAAGTGTTAATGGTTAAAACGTACAAATGGCTGCCTTCGGGTTGAGCGTTTGTCGCGAGCCGAGTTGGTTCCACGTCTTGGTCGAGATGACTGCAGTGGCTGATTCGGATTGGAGAAGCGTTTTTGTTTCAAATATTCACGATTAGCACGGTATGATGAGATATTAAGATGTATTTATTCATCCAAACCGCACCGGGATTGTCCACCCGACGTCCACAACGCGCCCAGTGTCTCTCAACTCCGTGCTCTGTACAAGACGCAGCTACTCACACTCGCCTGCCCCTAACAGCCACATTTAAAGGGGGGGATTTAATTATTCTTTTAAATTTGTTTTTTTATTTCATTATTAATTTTATTTAAATGATTACATATTTTATAAATATACTTTCTAATATTATTTATCTAAATTATTACGTTTATTGAAATTATTCATTTTATTAATTTATTATTCCTACCTAATTAACTTTATTAAAATTATGAAAACTAAAATTTTTTATGTTATTTTATTTAAACTCATGTAATATAAACTTTATAATATTTTTTCATTTTATTCATATAAATGTTATTATTTATTTACTTAACTTTTTAATTTTCTTTACTTATTATTCACTTTATTTGCTACTTAATGTTCTTCTGCTATTCGTTGCACGCGGCTGCAAATTGATCCGCTGAGGTCGTGACGGGTTTTATTTGTTCCATTCCTGTTGCTCTGTGCACCCGGTACCGTTCCCGTGCTGCTGCGATGTGCACCGATGCCCACTTTAGTGAGGGCGATGTTGGCACGCAGACTGAAGATCGATTGAAGATGACAAATGCGAGTCCCTTCGTGTCCAGTCAATATCTCGTTACTTAAACAAATATGTAAACCTTACCCATGGCTCGAGGAGTATCCTGAAGCTCATTAAATAACTTAATAATTATGATTGGAATCTCAGCTCCACCGTAACGAAGAATGAAAGCTGTCAATGCTCCCCACGTTTCAGCTTTCAAATGAAGAAGCTTCAAATCTTGACGATGCTCCCAGCACGTAGAGGGAACGTCACAGACATCGCGCTGATCAACAAGGGGCAGAACCTGAAAGCGCATCTGAGAGAGGCACAACGCGCAATCTGCACACCGCACAAAGACGTGCACGCCGCTCACCAATCCCAGCGCTACAGTCCAGGCTCAACCTTGTGTAGTTTCCGAGATCTGAAAAAAGAAAATCGGCGACATTCCGGGTTGATTTGGCCACAGCCTCTTGTGAAATCTCCCGTGCACTTTCATTGCTCAGCGCGCCCCGCGAATCCCTGCGGTGGAGTGGCAGCGCCCTCGCGTGGCGCGCACCAACACCGCTCCAGGCAGCGCAGGGACCCAAACGGCGTCTGGGAATCGGTCGCGATTCGTGACTCGGTCCGCAACTCTGGACCAGTGCCGGCAGTGAAACAATGAACCCACGTGACCCCCAACATCCCCATCTCCCTCACCCCCTAGGGTCCTCCTCACGTGACAATCCCCAAGNCCCCCCCCCAGACAACCCCCCACCTCACGCCTCCTTCCCTAGCACCCCGCACCCCCTCCCAACTACCCCTCCCACTACCCCGCCCCTACCCTNCCCCAACCTCTNCCCCTACTCCTCCCGCTCCCCTACCCTNCCCCTACCCTNCCACGACCCTCCCCTACCCCACTCCTCCCCCTACCCTCCCCTACCCCTCTCCCTACCCCGCCCCAAACCCAGGGCGCCCCCCCTCCTCACACCCCACTTCATGTGCTGCTCTCTGATTGGTGAGGCTGGGCCAGGCCTCGTGCTCGTCACGTGGTAGGTGACAGTCAGCTGCTCGCTCAGCGGATCCCTCCGTGCGCTCCATCGCTGCCGCTCAGCCAGGCCGCTCGCTCGCTCAACGCAACGCGTCGTGTTAGAGGCATCCTGGACTACGGCGCGAGTTCACGTTGAGACGTCTCCACGTGGGGTCTCCTCGTGATAGGACCCCACGGTGTCCGCGTCTCTGCCGCTCGGGGCTGCGCTGCACCCGGCGTGGGAGCGGTGGCGCAGCGGTTAGCGGCGCGCTGCGCTACGAACCCGGGCCGACGAGTTGGATTCCCGCTCACGGCTGCCAACGCCGGTGACGAATTATCTGAACAACCGGTTCTGGACCTCCCCAGGTTGACTCGGCCTCAAATGTGTACCTGGTGCGGTGTGTAGTCAACATCGCCACAAGGGAGACAAAGGCGGCCGGGCGTGGTGCTGGCAATCCACGCCCTCGTGTGCCACAGTGACGGCCTTCACAGGTGCTGCTACTCGCTAACAGCACTTGCCCCAAGTCTGTTAAGGCTACACGGGGATCTTTGTTGTCTCCGCTAGTCAGCGCTGTGCTGCTATCTAATGATACAAGTTGTTTTTACCGCCTTCAATGTAAACAGCTGATTAATACAGAGGCTGGTTGCTATGGAGACGCGCGCCACAGTTGCTATGCATGGGGACGTGCGTGGTGACGTCATCACGCACAACACGTGACAACCAGTGACGACTTCAGCACTAACCGGCTGTGTGTTGGAGAGTGAACCCACTACGACGTTGACGATTTGAGTTGCGTGACGTCTCGCTGGTAACTACAACAACAAGCAGCTGCATCGGGCGATTTGCCAGCAAGGCCCACTGAGCTATGCAGCTCTTTTATAGTTCTACTCACAGAAGCGACCTCGCCACAAGTGACGACAGCTCAATGAAGTGGCTTATCACGTAGACATTTATAGCAGCCAAATACTCATAATTCTAATAGTGTAAGTAAAACCAGAAACATCCACGCAAACACGGGAGAGAGAGACACGAAAACTTCAAATATACAGCAGGCGTCAGGGCCGGGATCGAACCCACGGCCTCCTGTACACCAGGCGAGGTAGTTAACATCTCCGAAAAACCGTGGCGCTTTGATGTGGAATGATGCTCTGAGCCTCGTGTCAGTGTCTCGTGAACCATGATACTTCTCATCCTATTGTCACCCTTTGGTTGGCTGTCGGTATCCTGAACAGAAAAAAAATAATCGCTTGTTAACTTATGAAGATAAAAAATATGAAGGAGGAGGAGGGAGGAGGANGGGANGGGGGAGGAGGGGAGGAGGGGGGAGGGGGGAGGAGGGGGAGGAGGAGGGGAGGAGGAGGGAGGAGGAGGGGGAGGGGAGGGGAGGAGGAGGGGGAGGGGGGAGGGGGAGGAGGAGGGGAGGAAGGAGGGGAGGAGGGAGGANGANGGGGAGGAGGGGGAGGGGGAGGAGCAGAGGAGGANGGGGAGGAGGGGAGGAGGGGAGGAGGAGGGAGGAGGGCGGAGAGGAGGCGGGGGTAGGAGGAGGGGAGGGAGGAGAAGGGGATAGGTGGGGGAGGAGGAGGGGGAGGAGGAGCAGGGGAGGAGGAGGAGGGGAAAGAGGGAAGGGACGAGAAGGGGGTGAGACGCTCCGATGGCAGTCGATTGCAATCACTGAGCACGCTTCACGACCATCTTGATGAACACCGCGCGATGGAACCCGGCTTGTGACGACGCCTTTTGAAGGCGAGGGTCACGTTAGGGGCTGCGAGGTGGCCAGATGGCGCCACGTGGAGCAGGTTCGTGACGCCCTCCTTGACGCGCCTCGACTTCGTCTCCGTGACGCTCCCTGCAGTTGCCCCACTGAGACGACGTCGTGGGCAGCAGGGGCAGTGCAGCGACATCCGTGGCTGTCCCTGCGCTCTGATTGGCTCCCGGCGTCTGTCCACGTGACCCGTCTTCACGACCCGCGCTTGGCAGCGTGGCGAAGTACGGTCAGAGAACTCCCATAACCCGCACGACATCAAGTGGCCTCTGCGTACGGAGGTAGGCGTGTTGAACTTCTTTCGCACCGTACGTAGCCAACTGTGCTAATCAGAGGTGCTGGTGTCCAGGGTGGGTTGACAAGAACAACAACAATAATTTCAACCTGTAGCACGCCGCACGGTCAGCCGCTCGCTCTCGTGCAGAGAGGACGACCTCAGAGACGCCAGTAGCGAGGATCTGTTTGTTTTTGTTGTCGCCAGCGCGGTGATGTGGTGACGTCACAGCGCGGTGACGTGGTGACGTCACAGCGCGGACTCCCCAGTGGCGGGAATCCAGAACGTCAGAATCTGTGTTTGTGGTGCAGGAGGAATCCGATGAGCTGTGAAGCTCTTTGTGTTCACAGATGGTGCAGTGGCGAGGGGCGGGTGTGGGGGTGGGGAGACGTGGCGACGTCACCGCGTTGTGGGAGCGTGTGTGGTGACATCACCACGTTGTTGGAGCGTGCATGGTGACGTCACCGCGTTAGGGAGCGTGCGTGGTGACGTCACCACGTCCATGACGCTGCAGCAGACAACTTGAACAGCTCGGACATTTTTGGCGCCTTTTGTGTTTGGCGCCGTCTCTTTATTTGTTTATTAATTTGTAGATTTAATTTGCTTGGCAGTGGCTGTGTAGAGGATTTGGTCCTCGTGTTTAATTAATGAACGGCGTTGCGGGATGCAGTGAGCACGAATGACGCTGTACACAACTACATTGTTGTTGTTTGTGTTCTGTATTTTTATTGTAGAATCGACGATACAAACGTTACAATGCACTGTTGTACGCGGACATTTATACTTTTAAAATCAAAAATATTATTGTTTTGACGTAAAACTTTTCTTGATTGATGACGACCGCATGTGTTGCGATCAAAACGTCATGAATTTTTGGTTTACATTAAAAATTTCTATTCAATGTTTATTATTTAATTTTTCCTATTTTTCTTTATTTTATCTACGTGAATTTACCGAAAGAACATAAAGAATATAATATTATTGTTGTATCTCTCCCACAACCCATGACACCACCAGTGTATAAACACATCCCAGTTCACCATTGCTAATCACTGCACCCTAAACTAGTCACACTTCTCTGGCAGGGTAAATACACCCACGTTGGCTTAACACACACACAGATCGGTACTTATTTTATCACCCCCCCCCCCCCATGCAGGTTGTGAGGATTGTTTACGCTCAGNCCCCCCGTTGTGATGGAGAGCCACGCAGCCCCTAGCCACCGACAGCACCAGCCAGTCACGGGCGTGGCGCTGCGCGTGGCGGTGACGAGGGTGGCGAGCGCCGTGCGTCGTGGTGGCGTCTGCCCTCTGCGCTGTTCACGTTCACCTCTCTCAGGACGCGCCACTCAGATCAACAATCCTCACTGAGTCATCAATCCACCCATCACCAGCCCAGGTGTAGGGGTTGAGTGAAAGTTTTATTAAACGAGTGCAACAGCGCCATGGAGTCGGCGCTGTAAAACGACAGCAGCCCCGCGTCCCAGTCCAGGTGGACCCCGACTCTCCGCGGAGGCTGCGGCACCGCCAGTGACGTCACTACCCCGCCATGCCACACTGAGAAGATGCGCCTTGTTTCTGTAGACACCAGGAGACGTCGCTCCCTCCCAGGGTGCACTCAGCACCACGCCCTCTCCGTGGGATCGTCCCGTACGCGACTCCAACCCGATACCACCCCACACTCCCCACGTCCACCTCCCAGTAGTGCTGACCCGACGAGAAGCTCTCAGAGCACAGGCTTGTGACAAGTACTCAAAGCGTGTGGGTGATGGGGCGACCCTGGGAGACACCGCTCAGCGTCGCCGTCCTGAGATCCGAGGAAATCTGGAGGCGGTCGAAGGCTGAGTTTGTGTCCAGAGTCGGTGAGTGTCCATCTGTGGTGAGTATTAGTGTACACATACTAATATTAGTTAGTATTAGTGTACACATACTAATATTAGTTAGTGTTAGTGTACACATACTAATATGTTAGTATTAGTGTACACACACTAATATTAGTTAGTGTTAGTGTACACATACTAATATTAGTTAGTGTTAGTGTACACATACTAATATTAGTTAGTATTAGTGTACACATACTAATATTAGTTAGTATTAGTGTACACACTAATATTCGTTAGTATTAGTGTACACATACTAATATTCGTTAGTATTAGTGTACACATACTAATATTCGTTATATTAGTGTACACTACTAATATTAGTTAGTATTTGTGTACACATACTAATATTCGTTATATTAGTGTACAATACTAATATTCGTTAGTATTATTGGAGACATACTAATATTCTTCAGTATCTGTGTACATATACTAACATTCTTTATTAGTGGTGTACACATATTAGCATTCATTAGTATTTTTGTACACATACATTACTAGTACACGTACACAATTACTAACTCTAAACACATTTTTCTAAATGTGACAGAAAACCTCGTGGACCAGGAGAAATATCCACTCAACCACGGAGAGAACATGCAGACTTCAAATAGACAGCAGGCATTAGGGTGGATTGAGCCGACGACATTCTGTGTACCAGGCAAGGTAGTTAACATCTACATCGCCACCGTGGTGTAAACAACAGTGCTTGTACTGGAGCGTGCACTTCACCATCTTGGTGTGTGACTACACTGTCTAGTCACTCCTACAGCTCCTTACAGCTCTGCTGCAGTGTGGGTCTCTGAGCATCCTTTTATAAATTAATTTAAAAAAACTTTTAAATATTTTATTTTACCAGGTAAGGCCCACTGAGCTATTTAGTTGTTCATTTTTCTCAGTGTCCTGGCCACAAATGACAGCTCAACGAAATGGCTTATCATGCTAAATGTGTGATGTTGATTCTAAATGTAGAGGAAAACCGGAGGACCCAGAGAAAAACTCACGCCACCACCACGAGGAGAGAGAGATGCAGACTCCGAATATAAGCAGGGATTGGTAGGGTTGGAATCGAACCCACGACCTCCTATATGTCAGGCGAGGTAGTGAACATCTCGTCACGTGGCGCCACTCTCTAAGCTCTGGGCATCATTTTAAGAATTGTGGTCCAGCATCTAGCAATAAATATCCAATTAATGCACGTCTTGAAGTCGGCAAGGTGATAATAATTACTGGCTGTAAGGCTGCCTGGGTGATGATATTCTATTGCATTCAGTCTCCACCCCGCCCTTCTTTGTATCTCAGTTGTTTAATCCCAGTCTCTCTGACTCCCACACACTCTGCTCTGTGAGAGTTGTGCCCCTACAATAATCGCTCTCCCTTCATGGGACCTCCCTTGCCAGAATCAAAATATAAGAATAGGTTTCACCCTTTTGCAATAAAACAGTTGTGTTAAGATGTTTAAACACCAAACTGAAACCTTTTGCAAGGAATCGTGTCTGCATTTACTACATTTGTGGTGAACATGCAAACAAAAAATGCTCTGGTAGTATATGCATTGTCTTTGAAACTGATTGGTCCACACCAGAGACAGCTTTCTAGAGCCTCGTCTCAAACGTGTTAGACCAGAGGACGCCAAAAGGCGAACAGCACAAGGACAATGCACTATCAGGGCATTGAGAGCTCGGGTGAGCAGCTACATCATGGACCTCCTTGCCAGTATCAAAATATAAGAATAGTTTTTTTGTTTCGTTCCACAAGTGTACGTGGTTAATGCAGACATGATTCCTTTCAAAGATTTCAGTTTGGTGTTTTAACATCTTAACACAAATGTTTAATTGTCAGAAAGGGTAAAATCTATTCATATAACAGTACCTTGTTTGAAAATCTGCTGGGCACAACGTGTTCGGCTCACATCAGCTCTGAGTCCAACTCAGCAGCCAGCACCGTCACCCTCCTCGCTCCCACTCCACCCCGCGTGACAGAATGGGTGCCCGCCTGAGGGTGCCCTACGGTCACCAGTGTCGACATTCAAGCAGAGACTCTGCACGCGATTGATCTCCCTAGACCAGGGTCTGTAACCTGCGGCTTCCTTCAGGGACCGCTTCGTGATGTTATTTATCAAGGTCACCACCGTCTCGTGTTACTCATGCATTGTGGTGGCTTTTGAAATATAGAGTTGTCTTTTTTATACTGGATTCAAACAAAATTATCTTATTGTTATTTTGGCTACCGACCCCTGGCTTAGACGGCCACCGTGCTGCTCTCAAGGAAACTTTGCCCGCTGCGTGATGTACCTCTTGATACACTGAGGCTCTCTTTGTTATCACCTCGTGACCGCGTTTCTCGCTGAATCCACCTCAGTCTCCCCCTCCCAAGTTGGCAAGTGCCTGTGCACTCTCGCCTGGCTTAAACGCACGACATAGGCCCGCCGCCTCGTGGTGCTGATCTTGTGTTTGTAGCGAATGGGGCTGCAGCTATGAGTGAAGCAGAGAGACTTACAAAGAGCAGCCAGGAGATTCGTTTGGACGCCTCCCACTGAGATGAATTTTGCGAGGTTCAGGCGGCTGGAGACAGGGGCTGGGTCATCCTGAGTCTCCTGAGAGACGGAGCTCCTTCTGCACTCATAGCATGGGGCACATACAGAGTCTAATGAGGGTCCATGTCACTCTACACACACAGCATGAGACTCACAGTCTAATGACGGTCCATGTCTCCCTACAAATGGACAATAAGGCAGCCCTCGACTTACGAACGCCCATACTTACAAACCATCTTCCAAACTCACAGTTGCAAACTGAACATCATAACTATTTTGTTCAGAGGAGTGATCCTCTGCGAGATGTAATGAGTCGACCTCGTGCTGGGAGTGTTTGCGTGTGTATGAATATTGTGTGTGAAAGTGCGGGGGGTACAGCTGGTTCATCTACCAGTCATCTCAGTCAAAGCCAACCCAAAGCCCTGGGTCTGTCCCGAGACCTCCTGTCAGCGAGCCTTCGACATTTCATGTGGCCTCAAAGTGTACCTGGCCTGGTACAGGCGCCGTGGTGACCTCACCATCACTTAGTTGCAAATGGCAGATATTGGTATTGGTGTGGGGAGCGGTAGTGTAGCTGTGAGTGTGCTGCGCTACGAAACGGCGACCGAGTTCGATTTTGCTCACGGCCACACCAGACTGGGTGGGTGTGAACATCGCCACTGGGGAGACAAAAGCAGGGGCCGTGACGCTGGCCACCCACCCCTCGTGTGCCACAGTGGCGGCCATCTTGGCGCTGCTCGCTGAGAGAACTTGCCCCAAACAGCCTGTTAAGGCTACAGGGGATTGTTGTCGTTGGGGTGTCTTTGTCGTTGTGTGTGCATGCGTGCCCCGTTTGTTATGGTGACTCATTGCCCCCTTCCGACTACAGCCAGCATCAATGTAAGTGAACATACATTTTCTTTTCTATTTATTTTATTTATGTTTAATTTACTACAGTAAAAATAAATTACATTGTTAGATGCAAATGTATAACATTTCTTCTTATTATGAGTTTAACAATGCTTCCCTCTTTGTTGAACCGTAACACATTTTATAACCGTGTCAGAATTTTAATACGGTGCATTATTATTTTCCGACTTACAAACCGTTCGACTTACGAACGAGTCTCACGAACAAACTACGTGCGTAACCCGAGGACTGCCCGTACGGGATACAATAGACTATATGGGTTACAACTGCATAAAGGGGTTAATTAGGAATCACATCACGACCGTTCAATTATTTGTCCACCAGGTGGCAGACAGAGCTCGAGTTTGAGTCTGGGAAGGTACTGACCTGAGACTGTCATGCAGCGGATCCTGAAAAACACAAACCCGCATTTCACATTAACATTGACATCATAAGCAGATGCCCCACCTCCACACAGTCGCCTGCTATTTACAGTGGAGTGCGACATCAGGGAATTAACAAATACCTGCACACTGAGAATGGTGAAAAACAGGGTTAGTTTAACTGGACACGGACAGACGTCTAAACATGACAAAACCGCTCTTTACAGGTCTAGTCCAGCACCTATATGAGTGGTTTAATATCGCGCAACAACTCGTGTGTTGAACTCTAAATAAAATGAACTTTTACATTTTTTTACCAGGTAATTCCCACTGAGCTATGTCACTCTTTTTCAAAGCAACCTGGCTATCATAAATGACAGCTCAACTTCGTGGCTTATCATGTGGAAATTTCTAGTGGCTGCCTAATTCTCTGAATGTGTGATGTTGATTATAAATGTGGAGGGAAAAAACGGAGGACCGGGAAAAAATCCACGCATGCACGAGGAGAGAGAGAGAGAAACGCAGCAGACAACAGGGTTGTTATTGAACCCACGACCTCCTGCATATCAGGCGAGGTAGTTAACATCTCCTAGCCACCACGGCGAGTGAATGGAGGTGGTGCCACCTGCAGGAAGGAGAGCGGGTCCTGCACGGCGAGGGCGGCGAGCAGCTGGTTGATCTCCTGCTCCAGGCCGCGTGCTCTGCTCTCGTAGCGAGCGATGTCCGCCTGGATGCGGGACAGCGCGGAGCGGCCCTCCTCGTCCACGCGCTCCAGCGCCTCCCTCTCCTCCTCCCTCAGCTGCTCCCTCCGGCGATCAAACTCTCGGCTGATCCGCGCCTTGGTCCCACGCAGAGACTCCTACGCAGAGATATAATGGCGCGCTCTTGAAACGCAACACGACACAGTGCGATGTGACGTCATAAAGGACTTCGATACGGCCACGTCTCATAACTCCGTACAAAGAGGCGGGTGACTTAATTTGTGAGAACGTCGAGTAATGAAATGCATGAAAGGAGATTTAGTGAGGATATTCATGGGCACTCTTATGCCAAAGTCTAAGTATCCGTATTGTTTGCGTGTTTGTCTATATCTGCACGTGTCTGTGTGTCTGTTTAACACGTAGACTGTCGCGACCAATATTATTCATAATCAACGTTTTTGGGTTAGATCGCGTTATTTATAAATGTGTCGTAACCCTCCACCACGCGACACGGCCAATCAGCAAAAAAGTGTCATGTGTCTCTCTGTATCTGCACGTGTCTGTGTGTCTCTCTGTACCTGCACGCGCTTGTATTCACCCTTGAGCTGCTGTGTCCGTGATTCTGCCGTAGTCTTCTTCTTCTCTCTCCCCGTCTTCTCGAGTCGGAACGCCTCCTATACACGGGGTAGACAAATACGCGATGTTTGGTACTCCCATCATTATCATCAACTGGCCCATGTCTTTAACCCGGAGCCTTGCAGGCCAGTTTTCTGGATCGCCCAGCGATAATCATCGCCCTTTGAATCGTTCAACCTCCCACATTGTGCTGTGGTCTTCAGGAGGTAGCACAACATCCGTGTCAGAGGTAGGTGGCTGGATCACAGCGTGGTGTATTGAGGAGTCCCCACTTACACGCTCGTGTTTTATCCAGTTTTTCCTAACAATGGTATCTCGCGGAACCGACAACCATAACCCTCCGAGATATCTACAGCACACACTTTGCGTGACAGTGCGGTAAATACCAAAACTTAAATCCGAAATCTTACAGGAAACCAAGTTTAGTACTAGAGCGGTATTAGGAGTACAGACAGCTCTGGTGCTGATGGGGCTGCTGCTCGGGTGTGTTGGGACAAGTTGGACAGTACTCAGGGATGGGAGAGCCATGTGACCAGGTTCGCAGCATGCTAACCACTACACCACCGCTCCCCAAAGCAGGAACAACCGCACACTCATGTCACAGTTTAAACATTTCTAGAAAAGCAGTGTGTGGTAATAGTAATTTAAGGAATATTGCTGCAAGTAAATATTTGCAGATTAAGTTTAACAAGTCGGCTTTGGCGACCAATACTATTCATAAAAATATTTTAGTGGGTTAGGTCGTGTAAATAGAAATGTGTCGTTAAACCCGCCACCACCTGACACAGTCAATTAGTAAGGTTCGTCACTTAAACACAACGTGCCAATTAGTTACTAGTTCAGCACACCGGTGTGTTGGAAAGTAAACATTTACAATTAGAGTACCGTGACGTTTTGCTCCACTACTAATTACAACAGTATCATCAGGCGACAGCCATAATTGAATATGCAGAAAACATTGTCAGTAGCAGGAAACACAATGTCAATATTAACATTATCATATTAACACTCTAACGATAGAGGAATATTACCAGCAGCAACAACGACAACAGAAACAACAAACACATCCATAGTCATGATGATGATGATTGACTTGAATATCCTTTATTGTGATGTTTGACTAAGCTGTCCCCATTTGATTGCCCTGACAGGTCTGACACTGGCAGGATGAAGCGCTGTGAACGTGAAACTGCCCACGCCAAGTCCCACACAGTCTGCTGCTGTGTGCCTTAGTCCCACACTCTGTTGCCCATTTCACCTGCCAATAAAAGCGTGGCAGGCTAAACGCTCTGGTGGTTGCAAGTTTCATCGTGACAGCGCTCAATCACAATCCACTGTTCTGTCACGGAATGCAAATACACGGCGTCTATGTTAGAGCAGGGTGGCATTTTAGACACAAAACATTGCTACAGAATCAAATCTAAATCTGCCCTATGGACAATCTACCTGTGCCTGACGGCCTGTCTCTCCCACTGGATGGCCTTACATTTGCCTATTTAAGTCCAAGGTCAGTGCACTTTTGAACCGTCTCACGTTTGAAGTATCTTGTGTTAGTCCAAATTTCTTTCTACCCATCATTGCTACTCACAAGTACGAATCTTATAATGCCAAATGTATTTTGCAACTTTGCCAGCCATGTCACAAAGTGATTTGTCTTCTAACGAAACCATGGAACATACTGCTTTGCTGTCCATCAAATCAACATTGCCCTCTCCGTGTGATTTGATTGACCGTCACAATGCTGACACAATAGGAGGTACCTAATAATACGCAGATCTAAATGATAAAATACACACTCTCTATCTGAACAATACACACACACAGGATGATGCAGTCACACGGCGGGATATTTAGTTACAGCAGCGATTTATATCTCACCTGCTTCGTCTGTTGTGCATTCTTTATTGTCATAACCTCATGCCCTCGATGTTCCCCACGATGGTGCACACTGTGCAGACCGGGCTCTTATCCTGTTCACAGTAAAGAATGAGCTCCTGTCTGTGCTCCTGGCACTGTCGCTCCTCCAGGTTCGCGATGGGAGCCACCAGGAGGTGTTCTCTCAACCTGGGATTCTCCAAGTGAGGCTTCAAGTGCGTCGCACAGTAGGACGTCTCGCATCTCACGCAAGTCTTCACTGCAGGGTTTGGCAGTGGTCACACACGACGGCCGCGGCCATCCCGTCTCCAACTCTGAGCTGCTCCACCAGGTTGCGAGGGCCACGTTCCTCCTCAGCTGGGGTCGCACAGGGAAGGTCGCTCGGCACTGCGGGCAGCTGAAGCTGCTCGTCGTCTCCAGGCGGCCTCCAGGCACCGCAGGCAGAACGAGTGTCCGCAGCTCAGCGTGGAGGGGCAGACGAACGTGCCCAGGCAGATGGAGCAGCGCAGCTCACTATCCACACTCTCACTGGGAGTCGCGCTCGCCATGACCCATGGCGTTGCTGGGTGGCTCGCTGTGTGGCTCAGAGAGACGCTGGACCAGGACCTCTCTCTTACAACGACGGTGAAGAAGGAAGTAAAATACTTGAAATGCTTTCATTGTCGTCACTGACATCACGAGACACCGCCTGGAATGTGAACCGCGCCCTGGTGTGCAAACAGCAGCCTCAAGGTGAACACGGCTACTGTACACACCTGACATTTATAGAAATGAGTGCTGTTGTTGGTGAGGCTCAGCTGCGGTGGCTCATTCATGAGATGAGTGTCGAGAGATGAACTCATCCTTCTACAGCAAGTTGGTGGCAAGATGTTATCTCCCTCGCCCGGTATACAGAAGGTGGTGGGTTTGATCCCGACCTTGACGCCTGCTTTATATTTAAAGTTTGCGTCTCTCTCTCTGTGGTCGCGTGAATTCTTCTCCGGGCCCTCCGGTTTTCTCTCCGCATTTACAATCAACATCACGTGTTTGAGTAGTTGGCTGCAATACATTCCACGTGATAAGCCATCATTTGTGGCCAGGTCGTTTCTGAAAAATAGCTACACAGCTCAGTGAGCCTTACCTGCTAAAATTAAAATATATAGTTGGCATAGTTGTAGATATCTCATGATGTCTTGTAACTCCATCTCCGTGTAATTACCCCAACGTCGTGACAAGTTGCTTGAATGTCATCGTGGCATCAGAATTTATTTTTTTAGTGTAGCCTCCCGTGACAGATCCTGGAATCTTGAGCCTTTTGCTAGCAGTGTGAATCTATCACCAACTCTACCTGCCTCCATCACCCACTGCTGGCGATGTCACCGTCTCTCACTCTCACCTTGTCCGAGACTGCAGATCCCCGTGCCGGCCATTCACAGCCGCACCCACCGCTTGCTTCACCTGCGTTGTTGTTTCACATTCACACGCACGGCTACTCAACACGCATGCACACGCAGCAACTCAAATGCCCATTGGCGTTAACCATGATTGTAAAAAGAGAATACGAATAAAACGAAACTTTTTTTATTTTACCAGGTATAATGCCCCACTGAGCTATTAGCTTATTTTTCAGGAGCGACCTGCCCATCCAAAATGACAGCTCAACAAAGTGGCTCATCATGTTGGAAATGCATAGCAGCCAAATAATCTAAATACTACACTCTAAACGCTGCTTGAACCCGGAGACGCTCTCTTGGGCTCTGCGGGTTGTTCACAGCAGATAACGAATGCCTTTGACTCGACACCCCAGTCGGACTCGTGGGAAAACCCAACCTGGATTCCACTGAACACACGGCCTGGACTCATCTGCTTAGCTTACTAAAGGATTAAAACGCGGCACTGCATTTGAAAGTTTCCTTCTACAAGGTCACCAATGCGAGTGAAGGGGTTCCCACGATGTCTACGGCTCATTCCTCGGTGCAGCAGCAGCAGCGACGGCTCAGTGCTGAGTGAGGCGCAGTGGCTCCAGGCCAGGCAGGCAGCGTAATCCGCCGCGGGTTTTGTAGCCAAAAAATCCTCGCAGCGTCCCTGGAGAGCCGGTTCGGTGACAGCTCAGCACCCCTCGGGTGCCGCGCAGCCCACACCCGCCTACGCATTCAGTTACACTCACACATTCACTCACACACACTTACAAATTCACTCACTCACACACTTACACACTCACTCACACACTCACTCACTCATACGCTCACACACACTTACTCACACACAATCACTCACGCGCACACACTTACACACTCACTCACACACTCACTCACTTACACACTCACACACTCACTCGCACACTCACACACGGACCTACGGTCTGTCTCTCTCTTTCTCACTCACCGCTTGTATAAAGCCGTCTCTGTTCCGTCTGTATGCTCCCGTACATGCATCTGTGTCTCCCTCGAGCCCGCGCGTCTCCCTCGAACCCGCGCGTCTCCCTCGAGCCTGCATATATCTATAAAAGTCATCTGTTTCCCGTCCGTGTTGTATATTTGCTTTTTCCAAAAATGTAAATTAAGAGTGATATTGCCTATTTTAAACGTGTCAGTTTTTTTTTCTCTGGATTTAGTACGTTCTAAATAAACACATCATACGAATTATGTAAATTCTCCACGTCCAGAAAACATGTATCCCAAGGGTATATCCAGAGCCTGCCCAACCGCCTTTGTCTTCCCAGTGGCTGTCATTGCATGCTGCAGGAGGAATTCCTATTAAGTATGAGTCGACCTAAAGAGGGGGGAAGGCCGCCTCACAATAAACAAGACGACAGACACACACCACACCACATCAATTAAGAACATCCGCGCTCACACAATCTTGGGATGACCTCCGGAGGCAGGGAGGGGAGTTTTTAGAGTTTAGAGGGGTTATGACATCAGGTGTCAGCATGGCCAAAATATAACTTTTTTTGTTTATTTAAATTAGTACATTTTTATTTACATCTTATTCATTTTATTATTCATTCACATATTAATTGTATTATTCATTTGCTTTACTATTATTCACTTTATTTGCTACGTAATGTTCTTCTGCTATTCTTTGCGCTCATTTGCAAGTTCACTTTGCTCAGTAGATGGTTGCTGCTGAGGTCGTGACGGGTTTCTTTTN
This sequence comes from Lethenteron camtschaticum, assembly GCA_018977245.1. Classification (NCBI taxonomy): domain Eukaryota; kingdom Metazoa; phylum Chordata; class Hyperoartia; order Petromyzontiformes; family Petromyzontidae; genus Lethenteron; species Lethenteron camtschaticum. The sequence goes on from MU249639.1 coordinate 1,810,583, forward strand.
TTCCATTCCCGTTGCTCTGTGGCCCCGGTACCGTCCCGTGCTGCTGCGATGTGCACCGATGCCCACTTTAGTGAGGGCGACGTTGGCACGCAGACTGAAGATCGATTGAAGAGGACAAAAGCGAGTCCTTCATGTCCAGTCAATGTCTCTTTACTTGAACAAATATGCAAAACATCACCCCATTGTCTTCTTGGTTCTTCGGTAAAGTCACGTAGAAGGAAAATAATAAAATAATAAAAATAAAACATAATAAAATAATTCTCACGACGTTTCGGCCACAACGCAAGCAGCCGTCTTCAGGTGGAGAACAGGTCTGTCGAGAAGGCAGACTCTGCCTCTGCCTTCTCGACAGACTGTTCTCCACCTGAAGACGGCTGCTTGCGTTGTGGCCGAAACGTCGTGAGAATTATTTTATTGTTTTATTTTTATTATTTTATTATTTTCCTTGACTTTGCCGAAAGAACCAAGAAGATGAATCCCTGCAGTCACGAAAGCTTTAAATCGAAATTACCCCATTGCTCGAGGAGTATCCTGAAGCTCATTAAATATCTTAACAATTATGATTGGAATTCAGCTCCACCGTAACGAAGATTGAAAGCTGTCAATGCTCCCCACGTTTCAGCTTTCAAATGAAGAAGCTTCAAATCTTGACGATGCTCCAGCACGTGGAGGGAACGTCACAGACATCGCGCTGATCAACAAGCGGCAGAACCTGAAAGCGCATCGGAGAGAGGCACAACGCGTAATCTGCACACGCACTCCTACGTGCACGCCGCTCACCAATCCCAGCGCCACAGTCCAGGCTCAACCTTGCGGAGCTTCCGAGATCTGGAAAAAAAAATCGGCGACATTCCGGGTTGATTTGGCCACAGCCTCTTGTGAAATCTCCCGTGCACTTTCATTGCTCAGCGCGCCCCGCGAATCCCTGCGGTGGAGTGGCAGCGCCCTCGCGTGGCGCGCACCAACACCGCTCCAGGCAGCGCAGGGACCCAAACGGCGTCTGGGAATCGGTCGCGATTCGTGACTCGGTCCGCAACTCTGGAGCAGTGCCGGCAGTGAAACAATGAACCCACGTGACCCCCAACATCCCCATCTCCCCACCCCTAGGGCAGGGGTCGGCAACCTACGGCTCCGGAGCCGCATGCGGCTCTTTACGGGCTGCTTCTTGACGATATGTACGTATGTACAGTATGTACTCAGATGCATTGCGGCTCTTGAAATACTGAATTTTGTACCGAATTGGAAAGAAATGGCTCTTCTTGTTATTTTGGTTGCCGACCCCTGCCCTAGGGGCCTCCTCTCACGCAACGCCCCCCACCTCTACGCCGCTTCCTTAGCACCCGCAACCCCTCCCCTACCCCGACCACTCCCTCAACCCCTCCCACTGCCCCTCCTCTACCCTCCCTCCCCCATATCCTCCCCTACCACGCCCCTAACCCGCCTCCAAACCCAGGGCGCCCTCCCCACCCCCTCTCTTTCGCACCCCACTTCATGTGCTGGTCTCTGATTGGCGAGGGCTGGGCCAGGCCTCGTGCTCGTCACGTGGTAGGTGACAGTCAGCTGCTCGCTCAGCGGATCCCTCCGTGCGCTCCATCGCTGCCGCTCAGCCAGGCCGCTCGCTCGCTCAACGCAACGCGTCGTTTTAGAGGCATCCTGGACCACGGCAACGGTGTGAAGGAGCGACGTCAGCGGTGCGCGAGTTCACGTTGAGACGTCTCCACGTGGGGGTCTCCTCGTGATGGGAGCCCCACGGTGTCCGCGTCTCTGCCGCTCGGGCTGCGCTGACACCCGGCGTGGGAGCGGTGGCGCAGCGGTTAGCGGCGCGCTGCGCTACGAACCCGGGCCGACCGAGTTGGATTCCCGCTCACGGCTGCCAACGCCGGTGACGAATTATCTGAACAACCGGTCCTGGGCCTCCCCAGGTTGACTCGGCCTCAAATGTGTACCTGGTGTGGTGTGTAGTAAACATCGCCACTGGGGAGACAAAGGTGGCCGGGTGTTGTGCTTGCCATCCACGCCTTCGTGTGCCACAGTGCCGGCTTTCGTAGGTGCTCGCTAACAGCACTTGCCCCAACAGTCTGCTAAGGCTACACGGGGGATCTTTGTCAATGTCTCCGCTAGTCAGCGCTGTGCTGCTATCTAATGATACAAGTTCTTTTATCGCCTTCAATACAAACAGCTGATTAATACAGAGGCTGGTTGCTATGGAGACGCGCGCCACAGTCGCTATGCATGGGCACGTGCGTGGTGACGTCACCACGCACAACACGTGACAATCAGTGACGACTTCAGCACTAACCGGCTGTGTATTGGAAAGTGAACCCACTACGACGTTGACGATTTCAGTTGCGTGACGTCTCGCTGGTGACTTCAACAACAAGCAGCTGCATCGGGCGACTTGCCAGGCAAGGCCCACTGAGCTATGCTGCTCTTTTATAGTTCTACTCACAGAAGCGACCTCGCCACACGTGACGATAGCTCAATGAAGTGGCTTGTCACGTATACATTTGTAGCAGCCAAATACTCATAATACTAAATCTGGAGGTAAAACCGGACGACCCGGAGAACAATCCACATGATCACGGGGAGCGAAAGACACTGGAAATTCCTAATATAGAGCAGGTGTCAGGGCCGAGATCGCACATACGATCTTCTGAAGATCATAAAATATGAAGGGGGGAGGAGGAGACGGAGGAGGATGGGGAGGGGTAAAGGGGGCGTAGGGGGAGGAGGAGGGTGGGAGGAGGAGAGCGGAACAGGAGGGGGGAGGAGGAGACACTCCATGACCATAGCAATGGCAGTGGAATGCAATCACTGAGCACGCTTCACGACCATCTTGATGAACACCGCGCGATGGAACCCGGCTTGTGACGACGCCTTTTGAAGGCGAGGGTCACGCTAGGGGCTGCGAGGTGGCCAGATGGCGCCACGTGGAGCAGGTTCGTGACGCCCTCTTTGACGCGCCTCGCCTTCGTCTCCGTGACGCTCCCAGCGGTCGCGACGCTGAGACGACGTCGTGGGCAGCAGGGGGCAGTGCAGCGACATCCGGGGCAGTCCCTGCGCTGTGATTGGTTCCCGGCGTCTGTCCACGTGACCCGTCTTCACGACACGCGCTTGGCAGCGTGGCGAAGTACGGTCAGAGAACTCCCATAACCCGCACGGCATCGAGTGGCCTCTGTCTGTGTACGGAGGTAGGCGTGTTGAACTTTCGCACCGTACGTAGCCAACTGTGCTAATCAGAGGTGCTGGAGTCCAGGGGTGGGTTGACAAGAATAACTACAACAATAATTTCAAATTATAGCACGCCGCACGGTCAGCCGCTCGCTCTCGTGCAGAGAGGACGACCTCAGAGACGCCAGTAGGAGGATCTGTTTGTTTTTGTTGTCGCTAACGCGGTGACGTGGTGACGTCACAGCGCGGTGACGTGGTGACGTCACAACGCGGTGACGTGGTGACGTCACAGCGCTGGACTCCCCGAGTGGCGGGAATCCAGAACGTCAGAATCTGTGTTTGTGGTGCAGGAGGAATCCGATGAGCTGTGAAGCTCTTTGTGTTCACAGATGGTGCAGTGGTGAGGGGCGGGGGTGGGGGGAGAGGGGTGACGTGGTGACATCACCGCGTTGGGGCAGCTTGCGTGACGACGTCACCGCGTTGGGGGAGCGTGACGTCACCACGTCCATGACGCAGCAGCAGCCGATAACTTGAACAGCTCGGACATTGTTGGCGCCTTTTGTGTTTGGCGCCGTCTCTTTATTTGTTTATTAATTTGTAGATTGAATTTGCTTGGCAGTGGCTGTGTAGAGGATTTGGTCCTCGTGTTTAATTCATGAACAGCGTTGCGGGATGCAGTGAGCACGAATGACGCTGTACACAACTACATTGTTGCTGTTGTTTTCTGTATTTTTATTGTAGAATCGAAGATACAAGCGTTAAAATACCACTGTCATACGCGGACATTTATACTTTAAAAAATCAATACTATTAACGTAAAACTTTTCTTGACTGATGACGGCCGCGTGTGTTGCGATCAAAACGTCATGAATTTTTGGTTTCACATTTTACATTTCTATTTAATGTTTATTATTAAATGTTTCATATTTTCTTGTTTTTTCTTTTTTCTATCTACGTGACTTTATAGATAGATAGATAGATCGTTTATTGTCATTGTCACCAGTACAACGAAATTTAAAATGCTCACCAGTCAGGGCATCATTCATAAATTTAAATAAAATAAAACAAGAAAATTAAAATAAAATTAAATGAAAGAACGTAAAGAATATAATATATTGTTGTTGTGTTTCTCCCACAACCCATGACACCACCAGTGTATAATCACATCCCAGTTCACCATTGCTAATCAGTGTACCCCTACACTAGTCACACTCCTCTGGCAGGGTGAATACAACCACACTAGCTTCACACACACACAGAGCGGTACTATTTTTTCACCCCCCCCCCATGAAGATTGTTTACACTCAGCCCCCCGTTGTGATGGAGAGCCACGCAGCCCCTAGCCACCGACAGCCACCAGCCAGCCACGGGCGTGGCGCTGCACGTGGCGGTGACGAGGGTGGCGAGCGCCGCGCGTCGTGGTGGCGTCTGCCTTCTGTGCTGTTCACGTTTACCTCTCTCAGGACGCGCCACTCAGATCCAAAATCCTCACTGAGGCACCAACATCATCCCACCACCCCACCAGCAGCCCAGGGTGTAGGGGCTGAGTGAAAGTTTTATTAAACGAGTGTAACAGCGCCATGGAGTCGGCGCTGTAAAACGACAGCAGCCCCGCGTCCCAGTCCAGGTGGACCCCGACTCTCCGCGGAGGCTGCGGCACCGACAGTGACGTCTCTACCCCGCCATGATGCACTGAGAAGCTGTCGTCATGTTTCTGTAGACACCAGGAGACGTCACTCCCTCCCAGGAGGCACTCAGCACCACCCCCTCTCCGTGGGATCGTCCCGTACGCGAATCCAAGCCGACACCACCCCGCGCCCCCCACGTCCACCTCCCAGTAGTGCTGACCCGACGAGAAGCTCTCAGAGCACAGGGCTTGTCGCCAGCAATCAAAGCGGTGTGGTTGATGGGGGCGACCCTGGGAGACACCCCTCCGCGTCATCGTCCTGAGATCCGAGGAAATCTGGAGGTCGTCGTGGGCTGAGTTTGTGTCCAGAGTCGGTGAGAGTCCATCTGTGGTGAGTATTAGTGTACATATCAGGGGCGGTTTCTTCATTAGGGCGATTGGGCGACGCACCACCAATGTCATTCAACCACAGAGTCACGCTAGCCGTCACTGTGCCTCTGGATATAGTCCAATCAGCGTCATGTCACGTTCTGTGGAGTACCGCCTCTTTTTGGGCGATTTCACTCCGGCTGAGAATCGCCCCGAGTGGCCCCATAGACTTACATTCAAAGATGTTTTTTTTTCGAACGGGGGCACTGCAATGCATTCTCTATGGCTTCCGGGAGGGCATGCACTAACGTGCTTACGTCATCATACGTGCTAACGTCATCATACGTAAGCACGTTTCATCCAACAATATAATTTATCGCTACCTAGTGGAATCTTTAATAAAACAAACTTGAGTAGTTTGTTTTAATAGTGAGTATAGAAACAAACAAGATGTATTGTAAGAGTCACTTTATTTTTCATTAATATTAAAGAAGTGAAGTTGCCTTTACATGCTTAAGCTGTTAATTTATCCATTGCATGGGTGGACCTTATCCTTATCAATCATCCAGACATTTGCTCCCCTGAGAAATTTTGCAGGAGCCGCCACTGGTACATATACTAATATTAGTTAGTATTAGTTGCACATACAATATTAGTTAGTATTAGTGTACACATACTAATATTAGTATTAGTGTACACATACTAATATTAGTATTAGTGTACACATACTAATATCAGATAGTATTAGTGTACACGCATTAATATTAGTTAGTATTAGTGTACACATACAAATATTCGCTAGTATCTGCATACACATACTGTTAATCACTCGTGAATAATAATTCGTGAATAATAAATCATATTAATACTAATAGTGCTACACTAACATGACCGTGTGTGTGTGCAGTGGTAGTGAAGAGTGGTGATGATGCAAGCACCACGATGTTGACGCAACTTTCACACACACATTGTGTGTCACAGCCTCGCACACTCTCACACCCACACACAGATATTGTGTGTCACAGCCTCGCACACTCTCACATCCACACACAGACATTGTGTGTCACAGCCTCGCACACTCTCACATCCACACACAGACATTGTGTGTCCCAGCCTCGCACACTCTCACACCCACACACAGACATTGTGTGTCACAGCCTCGCAAACTCTCACATCAACGCACAGACATTGTGTGTCACAGCCTCGCACACTCTCAAATCCACACAAAGACATTGTGTGTCACTCCGCTGCTGGATGAGCGCCTCCCCGCGCCGTGCGCGTTGGCGATGGATCCTGAACGTAGAAGCGTAGAGGTCAAGTACAACAATGGTTCATGCTGCGCTGCCCTCAGCTGGTGTGATGTGTAAACATTTGGCACGAGGGAGACAAAGGCGGCCGGGCGTGGTGCTCGCCACCCACTCCTTCGTGTTCCGTGCCGGCCTTTATATGTGCTGCTGCTCGATAACAGCACTTGCCCCATTACTCAGCAGTAGGGTTCAGTAGAATATTGAAACTGTTAAACTAATTTCATGTCACCAGGTAGAGACCACTGATCCATGTCGCTCTTTTTCAGAGTCTGCGTCTCTCTCCCCGCGGTGGCGTGGATTTCTCCCTGGTTCCCCGCCGTTTTCCCCACCAACGTTTAGAATCAATTTGCACTCAGAGGATTTGTCTGCTGGTATAAATATCCACGTGATGAGTCACTTCGTAGAGCTGTCATTTGTGATAGTCAGGTCGCTTCCGAAAAAAGAGTGACATGGTTCAGTGGGCTCTAAATTTAACCGCCTCTACGGGGAGGGATTCCACATAACTTTGAGATCCTTCAACAAGCTCCGGGATAAGAAGGCTTAGCTAATCGAGTCTCTCATCTTTCTGAAGAGATGCCGCGACTCTAAGGTAATACCAAACGAATTTACACTAACATCTGCTGCTGTAACTTCTTCTAATGCCAAACGAATTCTGTCTAGAACTAGCTTAGCTCTTATCTCATAGAAAATCAGACTTACGCGCACCGATCTAGATCAGTTAGACAAGACACTCTACAAATCACACTTATCTTTGAGTGCAACAATGTCCACGTCGGATTGGGAACATGTAGATAAAATTACTGCCTCTTCAGCTGCCGCTATGTCGACCAAATGTAAGGACAACTTGATTTCCAAATTCAACCGCCTCTCAAACAAGAAACCGGACCCACACATTGAAAAGCTAGACGTTAACAAAGTCGTAATTAATCGCAGTAACAGATCTATTTGTGAAGGTCTGAAATCCGTTTTAGCTAAAGGACTAAACTTTGCAGTCACACCTAGACACATACCAGTTAATGATATTATTGCTAGAGTAGATGTAGCTCTCAAGGGCCTGAGTCACATCGCTGCAGACGTAGCAAGATCTGAAATCTCTGCAACCCTCAAAAACGCTAAGATGCCAGCTAGCAACATCAGCAAAGATGATCGTTTTGAATTAGCTCAATTAAAAAAGAGGGATGACATTGTCATCCTCTCAGCCGACAAAGGCAATGCCACTGTCATCATGGACAAAATAAAATACAACAACAAAATTCAAGAACTACTCAACGATAGCAGCTATACAAAAATAAAAAGAGACCCCACCAACAGCCTCGTCTCTAAAACCAAGCAAATCATTTCTGATTCAACCGCATTAATTGATCAGACCAAACAGTTCTCGTTGAAACCTTCTGCAGCCAGGCCACCAAGATTATACGGCTTGCCAAAGATACATAAAGAAGATACACCTCTTCGTCCCATTGTCTCTACTATCAACTCCTCCACCTATAAACTGGCTCGTTTTTTTGTCTGAAATCCTACGCCCTTTCACTGGAAAAAACACCTCTGTGGTACTAAACTCTACTGACCTGGTATCGACAATCAAGGGGATTGCCCTGTCCCCAGACGACCTGCTTGTCAGTTTTGATGTGGTTTCCTTATTCACCAAAGTTCCTGTACCTGACACCATCGCAATCATTGAAGACTTGGTTCATCAAGGACTAAATGCTGGGGTACCCCCCTGGTGAGACACTGCTTAACAAATACATACTTCACCTGGAATGGAACTTTCTACAAGCAAACTGAGGGCACCCCAATGGGCTCCCCCTATCTCCGGTTGTAGCCAACGTCTTCATTGAGAAATTTGAGACTGACGCCATCCAGACTGCCACTCTACGCCCGACCTTATGGAAGAGGTACGTAGATGACACCTTTGTCATCTGGCCACATGGCCGGCCTGCTCTAGACCAATTTCTCGACCACATCAATTCCATACACCCAGCCATCAGATTCACCATGGAAGTCGAAAAAGATGGCAAGCTACCCTTTTTGGATTTCCTAATTAAAAGGAGACCTGATGGTTCAATGAGCCACTCTGTCTACAAGAAATCCACCAATACGGATGCTTACCTAAAACCGGATTCCCACCACCATCCATCCCAGAAGAATTCCCTCATCAAGACTCTATACCATAGAGCCCAATGCATTTCCGACCAGGAACACATTGCCAGTGAACTCAAACACGTACGCCATGCTCTTAAGGCTAATGGTTACTCCGACTACACAATCCGCAAGGCCATCACTCCAACCATCAAGAAGGATCCTGTTGAGGAGCCTTTCAAGACCATCACCTTACCCTATATTGCTGAGGTCACAAAAAAGATCTCAAAAATCCTGATTAAACACAAGATCCAGGTCCGATTCAACACAGTACATAGAATCCGTGATCTGGTCCCGTCTGTAAAAGATGTGGTTCCAGACATACAGTACCCTGGCGTCTACAAACTAAGTTGCCTCTGTGGTAGCAGTTACATTGGAGAAACCAAACGACATGTCTCGGACCGCATCCGTGAACATAAAGCAGACCTGAAACACGGTAGACAAACACTTCAGCCGTGGCAGATCACTGTTACAATTCAGTGGGCTCACGTGACATTGACTTCTCCAAGACAGAGGTTCTCTGCAAGCCATCTGGCTACCATGAGAGATTCGTTCATGAGGCGATCCACATATACAAACACAGAGACAATTTCAACCGAGAAGATGGATTCTGGCTTAGCAATCATTGGAAGGACGTAATAAACCATTTCGGATCTTAACTGATTGTGTTCACGTTTACGGTGACTTTCAGACCGCGTTCCACTCACTGGCATTGCATTCTCCGCAGGGAATGGATTCTTTGCTCCGCTGCAAGTTTCCCCTCACTACTCACCCATTGACACAACGGTCAATGGTACAGTGTATAATAACAAATAGTATAACATTGATATGCTTAATTCAATGTACAAAGTAATATATAGTATCGTAATTGTATAGTGAATATATAGCAGTGTGATACACATTAGGGTGGTAGAATAATACATAGTGTTATATTACAATGTATAAGGTATAGGGTGGTTTATAGCAATACAGTATGTAATTTAATGTTGGGTTTGTCTATGGCAGTATATAGTACGGTGTAGACTCGTGTGATGTAAGAGAATAAAGTTTAGATGGAAGCATATTATATATTTTTTACGACGTAGAATTGTAATGTATTACTTACTGTTAGTAACTCAGCTTATTGTAGATTATAGTTAGTATACTGATGATACTATGTAGTTTATACTTTAGCTGTTTACGTGTTGGTTTTAGTGACTGCAACTACATACTATTAACACTCCTTCCCTTTATTAATGCTACCCCTATCCCCTCCCTTTGATGGTGATAATCCTGCATAATGCACAGGCATAATTAGTACTATTCACATACCTGCATTTCCCATATCCCCTCCCTTTGATGCTGCTAATCCTACATAATGCACAGGCATATGTAGTACTAATCACATTCCTGCATTTCCCATAAATATGCTAAATTTCTCTTGATATGCAAATTCCTTTGTCAAGGCGCCCAGCTTATATATATGCTCCAAGCTCGTGTGCTGTTTCATTCAGACGCTGTCGCCTCGACAGACCTGGTTTTCACCTGAGGACGGCTGCTTGCGTTGTGGCCGAAACGTCGTGAGAATTATTTTTATTGTGTTTTATTTTTATTATTTTATTACTTCCCTTCTACGTGACTTTACCGAAAGAACCAAGAAGATGGTTCAGTGGGTTCATTACCTGGTGAAATAAAATGTTGATGAAGATGGAGAGCACAGAAGTGCAGTGCAACACAGTGGGACACGCGGTGCAAGACTGAGGAACTCACAGATGAGAGGCAGGAATCTGTTCACGACCTTTCAAGGGAGAGGATCGTGGTGGCGTCCAGTGAAGTGGGAGGTGGGGGTGCAGATTCCTTTGGGGTCTCTCTCCTGGGACAACCACCAACAGCATCACACACAGCCTCGTTTAACCACAGCAATGGAACACTCAGCATTCATAGCACACAGCCCGTATATCACGCACAGCCCGTGTCTCACACACAGCCCGTGTCACACACAGCCCGTGTCTCACACACAGCCCGTGTCTCACACACAGTCAGTGTCTCACACAGCCCGTGTCTCACACAGCCAGTGTCTCACACACAGCCATTGTCTCACACACAGCCCGTGCCTCACACACAGCCCGTGTCTCACACAGCCAGTATCTCACACACAGCCCGTGTCTCAGACACAGTCAGTGTCTCACACGCAGCCCGTGTCTCACACACAGCCAGTGTCAGACACACAGCCCGTGTCTCACATACAGCCCGTGTCTCACACGCAACCGTGTCTCACACACAGCCAGTGTCTCACACACAGCCCGTGTCTCACACATAGCCCATGTCTCACACAAAGCCCGTGTCTCACACACAGCCAGTGTCTCACACACAGCCCGTGTCTCACACACAGCCAGTGTCTTACACACATCTACTGTGTTGTGAGTATTTATCCGTGAGACAGTAAGGATCTGTACCTGCGCGTCACCTCCACGTGACCCTATGGAAGAGAGAGAGATCATGAGTGACATCTCTAACCTTATACCACGAGCCCCTCTGCCACTGCCTGCTCTGTTGTTCTGGACACCCAACCGGCGTCTCCACAGAGACGCTCCCCACCTGCAGGAAGGCGAGCGAGTCCTTCTCGTGCTGCAGAGCGCGCAGGCGAGCGGCCGCCGCCTGGAGCTCGCCGATCTCCCGCTTGTGACGAGCGATGTCCTCGTCTATCCGGGACAGCAGCTCGCGCTCCTTCACGGCCACGCGTTGGAGAGCCTCCCTCTCGTCCTCGTCCAGAGCTTTCCTTAGGCGGGCGAACTTGCCCGTGATGCGACCCCTGATCCCGGCCACCGATTCCTGCGGAGACGCGGGCACCACGGTTTGTTCCTTGAGCCATGAGTCACTCCGTGTGTGCGTGTGGGCGCCGTAGTGGCTACGAGATGTTGACTCCCTCGCATGGTATACAGCAGGTCAGGGTTCGATCCTGACCCTGACGCCTGTATATTTGGAGTTTGTTCTCTCTGTAGTCGTATGGATTTTTCTCCGGGTCTCCCTTTTTATGCCTCCACATTTAGGATCAATGTCGTGCGTTAAGAGTATTTGGCTGCTATCAAATTCCACGTTACAATTAGCCACTTTTTTGAGCTATAATTTTTAATAGCCAGTTCACGCCTGAAAAAAGAACTACATAGCTCAGTGGAGCCATTCCTGGTAAAATAAAATGAGTTTAGTCTATGGGTCTCTATGGGTCTCTACGGGTCTCTGAGCCTTTTTCGGGTCTCTATATATCTCTGTATATCTGTGTGTCTCTATGGTGTCTAGGTATCTGTATGGGTGTCTATGGATCGATATGGGTCTCTATGTATATGTTGCTGCTGCTATACATTTCCACGTGATAATGATGATATCAGAAATTTGGTTGATCTGTAATTTGTGATTGCCAGGTCGCTTCTGAAAAAGACCTACACAGCTCAGTGCGAACTTACCTGGTAAAATAATAAAATAATATTCCCTAGTAGTGAATCATGCCCAGTGACGAGGCGCCCATGGGACTGAGTCGATCCATGCCAAGGGGCAAGAGGGGTGCCGCTCTCTTCGTGTTTCTCCCCTCGAGGGCGCTGGGGTCCGGTGGGGCCCCCTCGTGGGTCCGACAAGATGTGGCGAGATGTTAACTACCTCGCCTGGTGTACAGGGGTCGTGGGTTCGACAACGACCCTGATGCCTGCATGGATTTTTCTCCGAGTCCTCCGGCTTTCCCTCCACATTTAGAATAGGCGTATCCAGGTCAGGTTTTAGCATAAGTCCCAGTCGGGTTTATAATCCAAGGCATTCGTTATCTGCTGTGCACAACCCACAGGGCCCAAGAGTGTCTCCGGGTTGCGTTTAGAGTACAGTATTTAAAGTATGTTGCTGCTATCAATTTCCACCTGTTAAGCCATTTCATTGAGCTATCATTTGTGATATTCAGGTTCCTTCTGGAAAAGAGCTACAATGCTCAGTGGGGCCTTACCTAGTAAAATAAAAATAGTTGAGTCTATGGATCTACGTGCATCTCTATTTGTCCCTATGAATCACAATTTGTCCCTATGTATCTCTATGCGTCTCTATATCTCTATGTATCCCTATGTATCTCTATGGGTCTCTAGGTATTTATTTGGGTCTCTTTGTACCTCTCATTGTCACTATGTATTTCTATGGGTCTCTATGTATCTCTATGTGTCTCGATATATCTCTATGTTTCCCTATATATCTCAATGGGTCTCTAGGTATTTATTTGGGTCTCTTTGTACCTCTCTTTGTCCCTATGTATCTCTATGGGTCTCTATGTATCTCTATGAGTGTCTATGTATCTCTATGGGTCTGCTGTATATATTTCTACGTGATGATAATGATGATGATGATCATGTCAGCCACTTTGTTGAGCTGCTATCATTTGTGACAGCCAGGGTAGCTTCTGAAAAAATCTACACAGCTCAGTGGGCCTTACCTGATTAAATAAATAATTGTAGTTTAAATAGACTCATGGATGGCGTGAGGTTCAGCTGTGCGATGTTCAAGCCTCTGCGTCCGTGCCGGTGCAGTGCACCAGCTGCACCACAGCTCCACCCGACAATCCTGGTCACTTTATGTAATTTTTTGTGCCACAGGAGTGGTAGACGCAATAATGAGTAACCCGACCTTTTGGCAGACTTGCCGATGCAGCTATCGAATGCCGTAAACGTGTAACCCCCTCGTGGTTAATGTTGAGTTTGAAAGTCAATGACATAGTTCTAGTAATAGGCATCAAAGTTATGAATCTGCACGAAATTCGTTTGAATACATTTTGACCTCCACGACTTCCACACTGGGTGGAGGTCACAGGGGCCAAAGAGCCCGGCCCGGACACGGTACCTGCGCCTCCTTGCGAGCGGCCTCCATCCACTTCACGGACTCCTCCGCCTCCTTCTTCTTCTCCTCCACCACTTGCGTCTCCTCCTCTACGCGCGTCTGTAGTGAGAGACGAGACGTCACCTGGGGAGACTCCAGCCCCCTGAGCCACCCCTCACACTGCCCTTCCCTCCACACCGACCCCTCCACAGCGAAGGCCCTCATCTCCAGGCTGCCTCCCTATAGCGACTGAGATGGAGAAACGGGGAGTGGGTAAGCTGATGCCTCATTGCAGCAGCAGCCGGTGGGAGCCGTGCTGGCTTGGTGTCCCTATCGACTCATATTCAAGGGCCCAGGTGCCCACAGCTGTCTAGTTTAGAAGATAATGTGGTGCCAGGACTGCGGAACAACTCCGCAAGCCCCTGCACTAAAAACATACCCGCACGCAGCACACCCACGTAGTGTCCTGGCCGGGATTAGGGATCAATCACCCAGCGGTGCGCGCGTGGTTACGTATGTGGAAATACACGCCTGCAAGGGCGCACGTGTGCATGCCACCGCGTTCGCTGTTGTGGTGGTGCACGTGGGCGTGTGCGAGATAACCCCGGGCGGTGGTGAGCCAGCCAATTAGCTATGTCCCTCAGAGGGCCCTGGCGCGGGGGGGGGGGGCGATCACCCTATCGGCGGGGGCCCGGCAACAGGTGGCCGACGAGGAGGAGGGGGGTGTGGATTGGTGGACATCGCACCCCGCCCGCTCACAGGGATTGGTTAGGCAGGTGTGGGCCCCCACAATAACTCTAGTATAATTGTCTATTAGGTGGCTGTGATATCGGTGTCAAATATTTATCCACTTAATTTCTTTATACGGCATTTAGGTTAAGTGAGAGCCTGGCATGCAATACATCCTAAGGCAGTTTCCTAAAACGCCAACCAGGAGATGAGGTATACAAGGCAGAGATTCAACAGGGAGAACATGAACACACAATTATGTTTTTTCAGCAGATGTTTATTAGCTGAGTGACAGATTGGTCAGATTGTGTTGCGTTGTCTCACTCTGAGGGTCTCACCTTCCGTGTGTCGTGCTCCTTTTTCAGCGTCAGGACCTTGTGTCCTGTGTGGTCGCCTGCGATGGTGCAAGTCGAACAGACCAGGCTCCTGTCTACTGTGCAGTAAAATTTCAGCTGCTCACTGTGCTCCCGGCACCGCCGCTCCTCCAGGTTCGCGATGGGAGCCACCAGGACGTGGTCACTCAACCTGGGATTCTCCAAGTGAGGCCTCGCGTGCATCGCACAGTAGGACATCTCACATTTCACGCAGGTCCTCACTGCAGGGGTCTGGCCGTCAGTGCAGATGTCACACACGACGGTCGCGGCCATCCCGTCTCCAACTCTGAGCTGCTCCGCCAGGTTGGCGAGGGCCACGTTCCTCCTCAGCTGGGGTCGCACAGGGAAGGTCGCTCGGCACTGCGGGCAGCTGAAGCTGCTCGCCGTCTCCCAGGCGGCCTCCAGGCACCGCAGGCAGAACGAGTGTCCGCAGCTCAGCGTGGAGGGCAGACGAACGTGCCCAGGCAGATGGAGCAGCGCAGCTCACTGTCCACACTCTCACTGGGAGTCGCGCTCGCCATGACCCATGACTTCGCTGGGATCGCTCGCTGTGTGGCTCAGAGAGACGCTGGACCAGGACCTCTCTCTTGTAGCGACGGTGAAGAAGGAAGTAAAATACTTGAAATGCTTTAATTGTCGTCACTGACATCACGAGACACCGCCTGGAATGTGAACCCGCGCCCCGAGGTGCGCAAACAGCAGCCTCAAGGTGAACACGGCTACTGTACACACCTTGACATTTTAAGAAATGAGTGCTGTTGTTAATATAAATCGGTGAGGCTCAGCTGCAGTGGTTCATTTGTGAGATGAGTATCGAGAGATGAACTCATCCTTCTACAGCAATTTGGTAGCAAGATGTTATCTCCTCACCCAGTGTACAGGAGATGGTGGGATTGTATCCCACCATCTCCTGTACACTGCAATTCCGCAGAAAAGGTTAAGACCCACTGCTGTCAGTATATATAGTGTACAGTACTACACAGAGACACACAGAAGTGTATATATAGTGTACAGTACTACACAGAGACACACAGAAGTGTATATATAGTGTACAGTACTACACAGACACACACAGAAGTGTATATATAGTGTACAGTACTACACAGAGACACACAGAAGTGTATATATAGTGTACAGTACTACACAGAGATACACAGAAGTGTATATATAGTGTACAGTACGACACAGAGACTCACAGAAGTGTATATATAGTGTACAGTACGACACAGATACACACAGAAGTGTATATATAGTTACAGTACTATACAGATACACACAGAAGTGTATATAGTGTACAGTACTACACAGAGACACACGAAGTGTATATAGAATGTACAGTACTACACAAGACACATACGTCTATTATAGTGTACAGTACTACAGAGACACACAAGTGTATATATAGTGTACAGTACTACACAGAGACACACAAGTGTATATATAGTGTACAGTACTACACAGTGACACACAGAAGTATATATAGAGTGTACAGTACTACACAGATACACACAGAAGTCTATACAGTGTACAGTACTACAAAGAGACACACAGAAGTGTATATATAGTGTACAGTACTACACAGATACAGAAGTGTATAGAGTGTACAATACTACACAGAGACACACAGAAGTGTATATAGTGTACAGTAGTACACAGAGACACACAGAAGTGTATATATAGTGTACAGTACTACACAGAGACACACAGAAGTGTATATATAGTGTACAGTACTACACAGAGACACAGAAGTGTATATAGTGTACAGTACTACACAGAGACACACAGAAGTGTATATAGTGTACAGTACTACACAGAGACACACAGAATCGTGCACAGTGGTATACAGACAGGACACACAGAGGTCTTCACACAAGCGGTGAGTAAAAGAGAGAACGCAGGCCCCCGTGTGTGCTGTGTGTAGCGATCAGCTCGCTGTGCCACCCGGGTTCGATCCCTGCTCACGGCCAACACCGGCGACGATTATCTGAACCAGGCCTCCCCTAGGTCGACTCAGCCTCAAATGATTCCCTGGCGCGGCGTGTAAACATCGCCAGCACCGGGGAGACAAAGGCGGTCGGGCGTGGTGCTGTCCCGTGGATACCTCTCCGGCCTTAATAGGCGCTCGCTAACAGCACTTGTCCCCGCCGCCTGTGGAGGCTACGCGGGGATCTTTGTCTGTGCGCTGCCGTTTAGTGGCCACTCTCACATCCACACACGCGCCACTCGCTCGTTGGTTACTTGTACAAGGGTAACGAATACATCAACATTTATTATACAGGGAGGAACAATGTTCCACACTGCAGGGATTATTTAGCTGTCTGTCTGACTGTCTGTTTGTCTGTCGTACATAATATATAATACACACGGCTCTTTGATTGGTGGAGACCTTACAAACAGCTCTTTGATTGGTGGAGACCTACTGCCGGGTACGGAGAGGGAGGTGCCTAAGGGAGGAGGGTCAGGGAGGGCCTAAGGAAGGGGGAGTCAGGAGAGGGGCCTGAGGGGGGGGTCAGGGGAGGGGCCTGAGGGGGGGTCAGCGGAGGGCCTGAGGGAGGGGGGGTCAGGCTTAAGGATATNGGGGGGGGTGCTCACCTAACAGAAGGGGGTTAGGGGAGGGGCCTAAGGGAAGGGGGTCAGGGAGGGCCTGAGGATATNGGGGGGGGTGGTCAGGGGAGGGCCTAAGGGAAAGGGGTCAGGGAGGGCCTAAGGGGGAGGGCCTAAGGGGGGCGATAGTTCAGGGGGCTGTCTGCCTGGCTACCTAAAGTCAAGTTATCTTTTATACATACAGGTAGGAACAACAGATTCCACACTGCCCACCAGGGATTATTTGTCTGTCTGTCGTGCACGAATGCGCTGTCCAACCAAGTTCCTACCTGCCCACTCCGAAGGAACGTGTTTCAGTTGTGTGTTTAGCCCGCCCACGTTCCATTCATTGGCTACCACATTCAGATAAGCCCCTCCCCCTTAACTTGTATTTAAGAGCTTGTCTCTTGGAATTTTGCCTCACTTGACGGTCCCACCTGATGACTTGTGTTGCCTCCGAAACGTCGTGATTTATAATTTTATTTCTATTATTTTATTTTATTATTTATTTTACCTACGTGATTTTACCGAAAGAACCAAAGAGTATGGATTCCTGCAGTCACGAAAGCTTCCAATTATTTGTATTTATACAAGGATAACAATTAAATAAACACATTGATAATTCAGTTGTATGTTCAAGTTGACAATGTAATCCAACTTAATTGATCTTGATTTGCTTATATTTAGTGACTTGCGTACCTTTTGAAAACGAAGCTAATACCTCAGTCGGCTTTACCTGGTAAGATAAACAGAGTTTAGTTTATTTGTATATTTTTATAATTTCATTTGTATAGTTGTATTTTTTTTGCGTGACTTCTTTACTTTTCTCCTATTTTTCACCCCTATCTGTTTTATTTAGCATTGTTTGCTGCTGTAACTTGCCGTGACCCCGTGCCCTTACTGGACATCTGTGAAAACTTAAAGAGCTTCACAGCTCATCGGATTCCCCCTCCTGCAGTCTAAACCACGACTCTGACGATGCGCAGCTGCGGCGGTGTAGGGCAGGGGG
This sequence comes from Lethenteron camtschaticum, assembly GCA_018977245.1. NCBI lineage: Eukaryota > Metazoa > Chordata > Hyperoartia > Petromyzontiformes > Petromyzontidae > Lethenteron > Lethenteron camtschaticum. The sequence goes on from MU249639.1 coordinate 1,828,712, forward strand.
CTGAGTGGAGCAGAGAATTCGTCAGCTCCACTGTTGGTGGTCATGGAGCGGGGTGGTGGTGGTGGTGTTGGTGGTTGTAGTGGTGTTGGTGGTGTTGTTGGTGGTGGTGTTAGTGGTGGCTGTGGCCGTGTGTGCCGATGCGGTGTCTCTTGGAGGAGTGGGGGCACGGGGGGAGGAGGGGGGCACGGGGGAGGAGGGGGCACNGGGGGAGGAGGGGGGCACGGGGGGAGGAGGGGGAGCACGGGGGAGGAGGGGGCACGGGGGGAGGAGGGGTCACGGGGGAGGAGGGGGGGAAGGAGGGGGGGCACGGGGGACAACGCCCCCCCTAAAAAAACTGGGCACCTTTATTAATTTATTTTCATGATTTACAAATAAAATAAATTAAATGCTCCCGCGATTCTAATGTGAGGGACAAATGTGAAGTCAAACTCCGCCAATGATTTAAAGTCTTCAAAGTTGCCTCATTCGCTGCTTCGTTTTTGGCGCCAAAAGTGTAAATACAAAATGGCGTCGGAGCCTCCATTTTGTTTCATTTCTTTATTTACAATTAACGAGCGTTGACAACATCGTTATGGAAATTCTGAGGTAAATTAATGCGCATATAGCGATCGGAATGCGGTTACAACGTTCTGAATGGTACAAACATATAAATAGAGGCAGTTGTTTGTGTAGATTGTTCAATTTAATGTTTTTTTAAAGTGTTAATGGTTAAAACGTACAAATGGCTGCCTTCGGGTTGAGCGTTTGTCGCGAGCCGAGTTGGTTCCACGTCTTGTCGAGATGACTGCAGTGGCTGATTCGGATAGGAGAAGCGTTTTTGTTTTAAATATTCACGATTAGCACGGTATGATGAGATATTAAGATGTATTTATTCATCCAAACCGCACCGGGATTGTCCACCCGACGTCCACAACGCGCCCAGTGTCTCTCAACTCCGTGCTCTGTACAAGACGCAGCTACTCACACTCGCCTGCCCCTAACAGCCACCATTTAACAAGGCGGAGGGGGGACCGGTGTTTTATTATTCTTTTATTTGCTTGTTGTTTATTTTATTATTCATTTATTATTCATGCATTATTTATTTATTTAAATGATTACATATTTCATAAATATTACTTTCTAATATTATTTATCTAAATTATTACGTCCATTGAAATTATTCATTCCATTATTAATTTATTATTCATACATAATTAACTTTATTAAAATTATGAAAACTAATTATTTTTTATGTTATTTATTGAAATTTGTAAATTCATATAACTTATAAATAATTTTTATATATTTTTTCATTTTATTATTCATTCATCTTATAAATGTTATTATTTATTTCCTTAACTTTTATTCATTTTCTTTACTTTTATTCACTTTATTTGCTGCTTAATGTTCTTCTGCTATTCGTTGCACGCGGCTGCAAATTGACTTTGCTCAGTCGGTGGTCGCCGCTGAGGTCGTGACGGGTTTCTTTTGTTCCATTCCCGTTGCTCTGTGGACCCGGTACCGTTCCCGTGCTGCTGCGAAGTGCACCGATGCCCACTTAGTGAGGGCGATGTTGGCACGCAGACTGAAGATCGATTGAAGAGGACAAATGCGAGTCCCTTCGTGTCTAGTAAATGTCTCGTTACTTGAACAAATATGTAAAACATTACCCATTGCTCGAGGAGTATCCTGAAGCTTATTAAATAACTTAACAATTATGATTGGAATCTCAGCTCCACCGTAACGAAGAATAAAAGCTGTCAATGCTCATATTTCCACTTTCTACTGAAGAAGCTTCAAATCTTGACGATGCTCCCAGCACGTGGAGGGAGCGTCACAGACATCGCGCTGATCAACAAGGGGCAGAACCTGAAAGCGCATCTGAGAGAGGCACAACGCGCAATCTGCACACCGCACTCCGACGTGCACGCCGCTCACCAATCCCAGCGCCACAGTCCAGGCTCAACCTCGCGTAGCTTCCGAGATCTGGAAAAAAATCGGCGACATTCCGGGTAGATTTGGCCACAGCCTCTTTGAAATCTCCCGTGCACTTTCATTACTCAGCGCGCCGCGAATCCCTGCGGTGGAGTGGCAGCGCCCTCGCGTGGCGCGCACCAACACCGCTCCAGGCAGCGCAGGGACCCAAACGGCGTCTGGGAATCGGTCGCGATTCGTGACTCGGTCCGCAACTCTGGAGCAATGCCGGCAGTGAAACAATGACCCACGTGACCCCCAATCCCCATCTCCCCACCCCCTAGGGTCCCTCCTATCACGTGACAACCCCAAGNCCCCCCCCCAGAAACCCCCCCACCTCTACCCCTTGGTGGTTGTTGTTGTGGTGGTGATTTTTGGGTTGTTGTGCTGGTAATTGTTGTGGTTGTTGTTGTGGTGTTTGTTGTTGTGGTGGTTGTGTGGTGGTTGTTGTTGTTGCTGCTCTACCACTTTCTCCTGGCGAGCACCACGTGGTCACGTGGCGCCTCGCGAAAAGTTCCCAGTAGCGTCAACGGTGACGTCACCCCCCCCCCACAGTGCTGGGTCACAGCAGCGAGATGACGTCACCCCCCCCCCACACACAGTGCTGGGTCACAGCAGCGAGGTGACGTCACCCCCCCCCCCGACAGTGCTGGTCACAGCAGCGAGGTGACGTCACCCCCCCACACACAGTGCTGGGTCACAGCAGCGAGGTGACGTCACCAACCCCCCCCCCCACAGTGCTGGGTCACAGCAGCGAGGTGACGTCACCCCCCCCACCACAGTGCTGGGTCACAGCACGAGGTGACGTCACCAACCCCCCCCGACAGTGCTGGGTCACAGCAGCGAGGTGACGTCACCAACCCCCCCCCCACAGTGCTGGGTCACAGCAGCGAGGTGACGTCACCCCCCCCACACACAGTGCTGGGTCACAGCAGCGAGGTGACGTCACCAACCCCCCCACACAGTGCTGGGTCACAGCAGCGAGGTGACGTCACCAACCCCCCCCCCCCACAGTGCTGGGTCACAGCAGCGAGGTGACGTCACCCCCCCACACACAGTGCTGGGTCACAGCAGCGAGGTGACGTCACCAACCCCCCCCCCACAGTGCTGGGTCACAGCAGCGAGATGACGTCACCCCCCCCCGACAGTGCTGGGTCACAGCAGCGAGGTGACGTCANCCCCCCCCCCACAGTGCTGGGTCACAGCAGCGAGGTGACGTCACCAACCCCCCCCCCCACAGTGCTGGGTCACAACAGCGAGGTGACGTCACCAACCCCCCCCCACAGTGCTGGGTCACAGCAGCGAGGTGACGTCANCCCCCCCCCACAGTGCTGGGTCACAGCAGCGAGGTGACGTCACCCCCCCCCCCCCACAGTGCTGGGTCACAGCAGCGAGGTGACGTCACCAACCCCCCCCTCCCCACAGTGCTGGGTCACAGCAGCGAGGTGACGTCACCAACCCCCCCCCCACAGTGCTGGGTCACAGCAGCGAGGTGACGTCACCACCCCACAGTGCTGGGTCACAGCAGCGAGGTGACGTCACCAACCCCCTCCCCCACAGTGCTGGGTCACAGCAGCGAGGCTGCAGGGTGCCCCTCAGGGCCTCTGTTTGTTTTTGTTGTCGCCAACGCGGTGACGTGGTGACGTCACAGCGAGGGACTCCCCCAGTGGCGGGAATCCAGAACGTCAGAATCTGTGTTTGTGGTGCAGGAGGAATACGATGAGCTGTGAAGCTCTTTGTGTTCACAGATGGTGCAGTGGTGAGGGGCGGGCGTGGGGGTGGGGAGACGTGGTGACGTCACCGCGTTGTAGGAGCGTGCGTGGTGACGTCACCACGTTGTGGGAGCGTGCGTGGTGACGTCATCACGTTGGGGAGCGTGCGTGGTGACGTCACCACGTTGGAGAGCGTGCGTGGTGACGTCACCGTTTGTGGTAGCGTGCGTGGTGACGTCACCGCGTTGGGGAGCGTGCGTGGTGACGTCACCACGTCCATGACGCAGCAGCAGACAACTTGAACAGCTCGGACATTGTTGGCGCCTTTTGTGTTTGGCGCCGTCTCTTTATTTGTTTATTAATTTGTAGATTTAATTTGCTTGGCAGTGGCTGTGTAGAGGATTTGCTCCTCGTGTTTAATTAATGAACGGCGTTGCGGGATGCAGTGAGCACAAATGACGCTGCACACAACTACATTGTTGTTGAATTCTGTATTTTTATTGTAGAATCGACGATACAAGCATTACATTGCCACAGTCGTACGCGTACATATATATTTTTTAAAATCAATAATATTATTGTTTTGACGTAAACTTTTCTTGACTGATGACGGCCGCGTGTGTTGCGATCAAAACGTCATTAATTTTTGGTTTCCCATTTTACATTGTTATTTAATGTTTATTATTAAATTTTTCATATTTTCTTANTTTTTCTTTTTTCTATCTACGTGACTTTACCGAAAGAACATAAAGAATATAATATTATTGTTGTGTCTCTCCCACAACCCATGACACCACCAGTGTATAAACACATCCCAGTTCACCATTGATAATCACTGCACCCTACACCACAGTCACAATCCTCTGGCAGGGTGAATACATCCACGCTGGCTTCACACACACACAGCGGTACCTATTTTATCACCCCCCCCTAATGAAGGTTGTGATGATTGTTTACGCTCAGCCTGCCCGTTGTGATGGAGAGCCACGCAGCCCGAGCCACCGACAGCCACCAGCAAGTCACGCGCGTGGCGCTGCGCGTGACGGTGACGAGGGTGGCGAGCGCCGTGCGTCGTGGTGGCATCTGCCCTCTGCGCTGTTCACGTTCACCTCTCTCAGGACGCACCACTCAGATCCACAATCCTCACTGACTCACCATCACCCCACACCATCAGCCCAGGGTGTAGGGCTGAGTGAAAGTTTTATTAAACGAGTACAACAGCGCCATGGAATCGGCGCTATAAAATGACAGCAGCCCCGCGTCCCAGTCCAGGTGGACCCCGACTCTCCGCGGAGGCTGCGGCACCGGCAGTGACGTCACTACCCCGCCATGCAGCACTGAGAAGCTGTCGTCTTCTTTCTCTAGACACAAGGAGACGTCGCTCCCTCCCAGGCGGCACTCATCACTACGCCCTCTACGTGGATCGTCCCGTACGCGACTCCAACCCGATACCCCCACCTCGCGCTCCCCACATCCACCTCCCAGTAGTGCTGACCCGACGAGAAGCTCTCAGAGCACAGCGCTTGTGACCAGTACTGAAAGCGGTGTGGGTGATGGGGAGACCCTGGGAGACACCTCTCAGCGTCATCGTCCTGAGATCCGAGGAAATATGGAGGCGGTCGTGGGCTGAGTTTGTATCCAGAGTCGGTGAGCGTCCATCTGTGGTGAGTATTAGTGTACACACACAAATATTAGTTAGTGTTAGTATACACATACTAATATTAGTTAGTATTAGTGTACACACACTAATATTAGTATTAGTATACACATACTAATATTAGTAAGTATTAGTGTACACACACTAATATTAGTTAGTGTTAGTGTACACATACTAATATTAGTTAGTGTTAGTGTACACATACTAATATTAGTTAGTAATAGTGTAGACATACTAATATTAGTTAGTATTAGTGTACACATACTAATATTAGTTAGTGTTAGTGTACACATACTAATATTCGTTAGTATTAGTGTACACATACTAATATTCGTTAGTGTTAGTGTACACATACTAATATTCGTTAGTATTAGTGTACACATACTAATATTAGTTAGTTTTAGTGTACACATACTAATAATAGTTAGTATTAGTGTACACATACTAATATTCGTTCGTATTAGTGTACACATACTAATATTCGTTCGTATTAGTGTACACAAACTAATATTAGTTAGTATTAGTGTACACATACTAATATTCGTTAGTATTAGCGTACACATGTTAATATTAGTTAGTATTAGTGTACATATACTAATATTCGTTAGTATTAGTGTACTCATACTAATATTTGTTCGTATTATTGTACACAAACTAATATTCGTTAGTATTAGTGTACACATACTAATATTAGTTCGTGTTAGTGTACACACACTAATATTAGTTAGTATTAGTGTACATGTACTAAAATTAGTTAGTATTAGTGTACACATACTAATATTAGTTAGTATTAGTGTACATGTACTAAAAATAGTTTGTATTAGTGTACACAAACTAATTATCGTTAGTATTAGTGTACACATACTAATATTCGCTAGTATTAGTGTACACATACTAATATTCGTTAGTATTAGTGTATTCATACAAATATTAGTAACTATTAGTGTACACTTACTAATAATCGTTAGTATTAGTGTACACATACTAATATTCGTTAGTATTAGTGTACACATACTAATATTCGTTAGTATTAGTGTACACATATTAATATTCGTTAGTATTATTGTACACACACTAATATTCGTTAGTATTAGTGTACACTTACTAATATTCATTAGTATTAGTGTACAAACACTAATATTAGTTAGTATTAGTGTACACACACTAATATTTGTTAGTATTAGTGTACACTTACTAATATTCGTTAGTATCAGTGTACACAAACTAATATTCGTTAGTATTAGTGTACACCCACTAATATTAGTTAGTATTAGTGTACACACACTAATATTAGTTAGTATTAGTGTAGACATACTAATATTCGTTAGTATTAATGTACACAAACTAATATTCGTAAGTATTAGTGTACACATACTGTTAATACTTTTGGATAATAATTAGTGGATAATAAATATCATTAACGAATAATAGTGCTACACTAACTTGACTATGTGTGTGTGTGTAAAGTGGCAGTGAACAGTGGTGATGATGCCAGCACCACGATCTTGACGCCACTCTCACAGCGTCTCTCTTCAAACACGACGCCTGTACCACAGCCACCACAGCCTCGCTCACTCTCACTCCCACACACAGACATTGTGTGTCACAGCCTCGCACACTCTCATATCTACACACAGTCATTGTGTGTCACAGCCTCGCACACTCTCACACCCACACACAGACATGTTGTGTCACAGCCTCGCACACTCTCACATCCACACACACACATTGTGTGTCAAAGCCTCGCACACTCTCACATCCACACACAGACATTGTGTGTCACAGCCTCGCACACTCTCACATCCACACATACACATTGTGTGTCACAGCCTCACACACTCTCACATCCACACACACACATTGTGTGTCACAGCCTCGCACACTCTCACATCCACACACAGTCATTGTGTGTCACAGCCTCACACACTCTGACACCCACACACACACATTGTGTGTCAGCCTCGCACACTCTCACACCCACACACAGACAATGTGTGTCACAGCCTCGCACACTCTCACACCCACACACAGACATTGTGTGTCACAGCCTCGCACACTCTCACATCCACACACAGACATTGTGTGTCTCAGCCTCACACACTCTCACACCCACACACAGACATTGTGTGTCACAGCTTTGCACACTCTCACATCTACACACAGACATTGTGTGTCACAGCCTCGCACACTCTCACACCCACACACAGACATTGTGTGTCACAGCTTCACACACTCTCACATCCACACACAGATATTTGTGTCACAGCCTCGCACACTCTCACACCCACACACAGACAGTGTGTCACAGCCTCGCACACTCTCACATCCACACACACACATTGTGTGTCACAGCCTCACACACTCTCACGTCCGCACACACACATTGTGTGTCACGGCCTCACACACTCTCACACCCACACACACACATTGTGTGTCACAGACTCGCACACTCTCACACCCACGCACAGACATTGTGTGTCACAGCCTCACACACTCTCACATCCACACACAGACATTGTGTGTCACAGCCTCGCACACTCTCACACCCACACACACACATTGTGTGTCACAGACTCGCACACTCTCACACCCACGCACAGACATTGTGTGTCACAGCCTCACACACTCTCACATCCACACACACACATTGTGTGTCACAGCCTCACACACTCTGACACCCACACACAGACATTGTGTGTCACAGCCTCGCACACTCTCACATCCACACACACATTGTGTGTCACAGCCTCGCACACTCTCACACCCACACACACATTGTGTGTCACAGCCTCGCACACTCTCACATCCACACACAGACATTGTGTGACACAGCCTCGCACACTCTCACAACCACACTCAGACATTGTGTGTCACAGCCTCGCACACTCTCACATCCACACACAGACATTGTGTGTCACAGCCTCACACACTCTCACACACAGACATTGTGTGTCACAGCCTCGCACACTCTCACATCCACGCACAGACATTGTGTGTCACAGCCTCGCACACTCTCACATCCACACGCAGACATTGTGTGTCACAGCCTCACACACTCTCACACCCGCACACAGACATTGTGTGTCACAGCCTCGTACACTCTCACATCCACGCACAGACATTGTGTGTCACAGCCTCGCACACTCTCACATCCACGTGCAGACATTGTGTGTCACAGCCTTGCACACTCTCACACCCACACACAGACATTGTGTGTCACAGCCTCGCACACTCTCACATCCACACACACACATGTGCACAGCCTCCCACACTCTCACATCCACACTCAGATGTGTCACACTCGCACACTCTCACATCCACCACAGACATTGTGTGCAGATGCACAACTCACACCCACGCACAGATGTGTGTCACAGCCTCACACACTCTCACACCCACGCACAGACATTGTGTGTCACAGCCTCGCGCACTCTCACACCACACAGACATTGTGTGTCACAGCCTCGCACACTCTCACACCCACACACACACATTGTGTGCACAGCCTCGCACACTCTCACATCCACACACAGACATTGTGTGCACAGCCTCGCACACTCTCACACCCACACACACACATTGTGTGTCACAGCCTCGCACACTCTCACATCCACACACAGACATTGTGTGTCACAGCTTCGCACACTCTCACATCCACACACACACATTTGTTCACAGCCTCGCACACTTCACATCCAACAGACATTTGTCAGTCACAGCCTGCACACTCTCACACCCACACACATACATTGTGTGTCACAGCCGCAACTCTCACATCCAACACAGACATTTGTGTCACAGCCTCGACACTCTCACACCCACACACATCATTGTGTGTCACAGCCTCGCACACTCTCACATCCACAACAGACATTGTGTGTCACTCTGCTGCTGGATGAGCGCCTCCCGCGCCTTGCGCGTTGGCGATGGATCGTGAACGTAGAAGCGTAGAGGTGAGTACAACAATGGTTCACGCTGCCTGCCCTCAGCTGGTGTGATGTGTAAACATTCGGCACGAGGGAGACAAAGGCGGCCGGGCGTTGTGCTGGCCACCCACTCCCTCGTGTGCCGTGCCGGCCTTCATAGGTGCTGCTCGCTAACAGCACTTGCCCCAGTACCCAGCAGTAGGGTTCAATAGAATATTGAAACTGTTAAACTTATTTTATTTCACCAGTTAGAGCCCACTGATCCATGTCGCTCTCTTTCAGAGTCTGCGTCTCTTTCCCCGTGGTGGCGTGGATTTCTCCCTGGTTCCTCGCGTTTTCCCCTCCACGTTTAGAATCAATTTGCATTCTGAGGATTTGGCTGCTGCTATAAATATATACGTGATGAGCCACTTCGTAGAGCTGTCATTGTGATAGTCAGGTCGCTTCCGAAAAAAGAGTGACATGGTTCAGTGGGTTCATTACCTGATAAAATAAAATGAAAAGTTGATGAAGGTGGGGTCACAGAAGTGCAGTGCAACACAGCGGGACACGTGGGTGCAAGACTGAGGAACTCACAAGCGAAAGGCAGGAATCTGTTCACGACCCTTTCAAGGGAGAGGATCGTGGTGGCGTCCAGTGAAGTGGGAGGTGGGGGTGCAGATTCCTTTGGGATCTCTCTCCTGGGACAACCACCAACAGCATCACACACAGCCTCGTTTAACCACAGCATTGGAACACTCAGCACCCATAGCATACACAGCCCGTGTCTCACACAGAGCCCGTTTCTCACACACAGCCCGTGTCTCACACACAGCCCGTGTCTCACACACAGCCCGTGTCTCACACACAGCCCTTGTCTCACTCACAGCCTGTGTCTCACACACAGCCCGTGTCTCACACACAGTCCGTGTCTCACGCACAGCCCGTGTCTCATACACAGCCAGCATGTCTAACACACACACAAACACACCCTGTGTCTAAGACACACAGCCTGTGTGTCTAACACACACATCATGAGTTGTGAGTGTTTACCCGTGAGACGTTAAGGATATGTACCTGCGCCTCTCCTCCAGGTGCCCCTGTGGAAGAGAGAGGAGACAGAGATGGATCACGAGTGACATCTCAGTTTTTTTGGTTTGGCCATGTTTGTTTGTTGTAGTACAGAGTTAGACTGATGGCCTTAATCTAAGTTGTCATGTGGTTGTTGTTGTTTGACTTGCATCCCACTGGGATATTTGCACAGGGTTGGTGTACCGTGATTTTTCTGCAATATATTGCTGTCTTTTCTTGGATTTTCTGTTTTCACATAGTCACTTTAAATTTCGATTTAAAGCTTTCGTGACTGCAGGGATTCATCTTCTTGGTTCTTTCGGTAAAGTCACGTAGAAGGGAAGTAATAAAATAATAAAAATAAAACATAATAAAACAATTCTCACGACGTTTCGGCCACAACGCAAGCAGCCGTCCTCAGGTGAAAACCAGGTCTGTCGAGGCGACAGCGTCTGAATGAAACAGCACACGTGCTTGGAGCATATATATAAGCTGGGTTGGAAGGGGGGAAAAGGGCGCCTTGACAAAGAATACGCATATCAAGAGGAATTTAGCATATTTATGGGAAATTCAGGTATGTGATTAGTACTACTTATGCCCGTGCATTATGCAGGATTAGCAGCATCAAATGGAGGGGATATGGGAAATGCAGGTATGTGAATAGTACTACTTATGCCCGTGCATGATGCAGGATTAGCAGCATCAAAGGGAGGGGGATAGGGGTAGCGTTAATGAAGGGAAGGAGTGTTAAAAGTATGTAGCTGCGGTAACTAAAACCACCACGTAAACAACTAAAGTATAAACTACATAGTATCATCAGTATACTAAATATACTCTACAATAAGCTGAGTTACTAACAGTAAGTAATACATTACAATTCTACGTCGTAAAAAATATATAATATGCTTCCATCTAAACTTTATTCTCTTACATCACACGAGTCTACACCGTACTATATACTGCCATAGACATAAGTAGTGAGCCGAATGGCTCACAGGGCTATAACTAATAAATGAACTTTTAACTTTGAATCTCTAACCTTGCACCACGAGTCCCTCTGCCACTGCCCGCTTTGTTGTTCTGGACACCCAAACGGGGTCTCCACAGAGGCGCTCCCCACCTGCAGGAAGGCGAACGAGTCCCTCTCGTGCTGCAGGGCGTGCAGGCGAGCGACCGCCGCCTGGAGCTCGCCGATCTCCCGCTTGTGACGAGCGATGTCCTCGTCTATCCGGGACAGCAGCTCGCGCTCCTTTACGGCCACGCGTTGGAGAGCCTCCCTCTCGTCCTCGTCCAGAGCCTTCCTTAGGCGGGCGAACTTGCCCGTGATGCGACCCCTGATCCCGGCCACCGATTCCTGCGGAGACGCGGGGACCACGGTTGGCTCCTGCGCCATGAGTAACTCCGTGTGTGCGTGTGGGCGACGTGGTGGCTAGGAGATGTTGACTCCCTCGCCTGGTATACAGCAGGTCGGGGTTCATACCTGTATATCTGGAGTTTGTTCTCTCTGTAGTCTTATGGATTTTTCTCCGGGTCCCCTGTTTATGACTCCACATTTAGGATCAACGTCGCGCGTTTAGATTATTTGGCTGCTATCAAATTCCACGTTACAATTAGCCACTTTGTTGAGCTATAATTTGTAATAGCCAGGTCGCTTCTGAAAAAGAACTACGTAGCTCAGTGGAGCCATTCCTGGTAAAATAAAAATGAGTTTAGTCTATGGGTCTTTATGGTTCTCTATGGGTCTCTACGGGTCTCTAAGCCTCTCTCGTAGTCACTATATATCTCTGTTTATCTGTGTGTCTCTATGGTGTCTAGGTATCTCTATGGGTGTAGTATTTATATGGGTGTCTATGGATCGATTTGGGTCTCTATGTACATTTTGCTGCTGCTATACATTTGCAGGTAATAATGATGAATCAGCTATTTGGTTGATCTGTAATTTGTGATTGCCAGGTCGCTTCTAAAAAGAGCTACACAGCTCAGTGGGCCTTACCTGGTACAATAATAAAATAATATTCCCTATTGGTGAATCATGCCCCAGTGACGTGGCGCCCATGGGACTGAGTCGATCCATGCCAAGGGGCAAGAGGGGTGCCGCTCTCTTCTTGTTTCTCCACTAGAGGGCGCTGGGGTCGTGGATGTTGAGACTCGGGCACTCGGAGGCTGGTGGGGGCCCCTCGTGGGTCCGACGAGATGTGGCGAGATGTTAACTACCTCGCCTGGTATACAGGTGGTCGTGGGTTCGACAACGATCCTGATGCCTGTGTGGATTTTTCTCTGAGTCCTCCGGCTTTTCCCTCCAAATTTAGAATCTGCGTATCCAGGTCAGGTTTTTCCACAAGTCCGACTCAGGTTAAGAATCCAAGGCATTCCTAATCTGTTGTGCACAACCCACAGGGCCCAAGAGTGTCTTCGGGTTGCGTTTAGAGTACAGTATTTAAAGTATGTTGCTGCTATCAATTTCCACCTGTTAAGCCATTTCATTGAGCTATCATTTGTGATATTCAGGTTCCTTCTGGAAAAGAGCTACTAGGCTCAGTGGGGCCTTCCTGGTAAAATAAAAATAGTTTAGTCTATGGGTCTGCGTGCATCTCTATTTGTTCCTTTGTATCTCAATTTGTCACTATGTGTCTCTATGTGTCTCTATATCTCTATGTATCCCTATGTATCTCTATGGGTCTCTAGGTATTTATTTGGGTCTCTTTGTACCTCTCTGTCCTGTGTACTCTATGGGTGTCTATGATCTCTTGGGTTTGTATATTTTCGCATGATGATGAGATGATCATGCCACAATTTTGAGCTGCTTCATTTGTGACAGCCAGGGTAGCTTCGAAAAAATCCAGCTCAGTGGGCCTTACCTGTTATAAATAATTGTAGTTTAATATAACTCATGGATGGCGTGAGGATCAGCTGTGCGATGTTCAGGCCTCTGCGTCCGTGCCGGTGCAGTGCCACAGGAGTGGAAGATGCAATACTGAGCCTTTTGGCAGACTCGCCGATGCGGTTCGCGAATGCGGTAAACGTATAACCCCCTCGTGGTTAATGTTGAGTTTGAAAGTGAATGATATAGTTATAGTAAGAGGCATCAAAGTTATGAATCTGCACGAAATTCGTTTGAATGCATTTTGACCTCCACCACTTCCGCGCTGGGTGGAGGTCACGGGGGTCAAAGAGCCCGGTCCAGTCACGGTACCTGTGCCTCCTTGCGAGCGGCCTCCATCCGCTTCACGAACTCCTCCGCCTTCTTCCTCTTCTCCTCCACCACCCGCGTCTCCTCCCCTACGCGCGTCTGTAGTGAGAGACGAGACGTCACCTGGGGGAGACTCCAGCCCCTGAGCCACCCCTCACACCTCCCTTCCCTCCACACCGACCACTCCACAGTCAAGGCCCTCATCTCCACGCTGCCTCTGTACGTCGACTGAGATGGGGGGAACTGAGAGTGGGCAAGCTGATGCCTCGTTGTAGCAGCAGCCGGTAGGAGCCGTGCTGGCTTGGTGGCTTTACCGACTCGGACCCAAAGGCTCATGTGCCCACAGCTGTCTAGTTTAGAAGATAACTTCGTAGAATTGTCTATCAGGTAGCTGTGATATCGGTGTCAAATATATATCCACTCAATACCTTTACACGATAATTCTCTTTAGTGAGAGTCTAGCATCCAATACATCCTAAGGCTGTTTCCTAAAACAACAAGCAGGAGATAGCTACACAGCAGAGAAAGAGAATCATAACAGAGAGCATGAACACACAAATGTTTTTGTTTCACGACATGTTGCGCAGCCCAGTGACAGAATTGGTCAGATCGTGTTGCGGTGTCTCACTGTGACGGCCTCACCTTCCGCGTCTCGTGCTCCTTCTTCAGCGTCAGGACCTTGTGTCCTGTGTGTTCTCCTGCGATTGCGCAAGTTGAGCAGACCAGGATGCTGTCCTGTGCAGTAGAATTCCAGCTCCTTGTGTGTTCAGGGCATCTTCGCTCATCCAAGCTCGCAGTGGGATCCACCACGGCGTGGTCTCTCAACCTGGGATTCTCCACATGAGGCTTGTAGTGGGAAAAACAGTAGGACATCTCGCATCTCAGGCAGGTCTTCACTGCAGGAGTTTGGTCATCACCGCAGATGTCACACACGATGGCCGCGGCCATCCCGTCTCCAGGTTGGCGAGGGCCACGTTCCTCCTCAGCTGGGGTCGCACAGGGAAGGTCGCTCGGCACTGCGGGCAGCTGAAGCTGCTCGCCGTCTCCCAGGTGGCCTCCAGGCACCGCAGGCAGAACGAGTGTCCGCAGCTCAGCGTGGAGGGGCAGACGAACGTGCCCAGGCAGATGGAGCAGCGCAGCTCACTATCCACACTCTCACTGGGAGTCGCGCTCGCCATGACTCAAAGGCTTCGCTGGGATCGCTCGCTGTGTGGCTCAGAGAGACGCTGGACCAGGAGCTCTCCCTTTTAGCGACAGTGAAGAAGGAAGTAAAATGCTGAAAATGTTTTCATTGTCGTCACTGACATCACGAGACACGCCTGGAATGTGAACCGCGCCCCGAGGTGCGCAAACAGCAGCCTAAAGGTGAACACGGCTACTGTACACACCATANTTTTGTTTTTTATTTTTTTATTTTTTGTTTGTTGCGGTTGCACCCGATTCAAGAGCCGAATGGCTCACAGGGCTATACCTAATAAATGAACTTGAAACTTGAACTTGATGACATATAAATAAATGAGTGCTGTTGTTAATATAAATCGGCCAGGCTCAGCTGCGTTGGCTTATTCTTGAGATGAAAGTCGAGAGATAAACTCATCCTTCTACAGCAAGTTGGTGGCAAGATGTTATCTCCCTCGCCCCGTATACAGGAGGTGGTGGATTTGATCCCGACCCTGACGCCTGCTTTATATTTAAAGTTTGCATCTCTCTTTCTGTGGTCGCGTGAATTTTTATCCGGGTCCTCCGGTTTTTTCCCTCCGAATTTACAATCAACATCACGCGTTTAGAGTAGTTGGCTGCAATACATTTCCACGTGATAAGCCATCATTTGAGGCCAGGTCGTTTCTGAAAAAAGCTACACAGCTCAGTGAGCCGTACCTGCTAAAATTCAAATAAATAGTTGGTGTAGTTGTAGATATCTCATGATGCCTTGTAACTCCATCTCCGTGTAATTACCTCAAGGTGACAAGTTGCTTGAATGTCATCGTGGCATCAGAAAAATAAGTAATATTAAAAAAACTTTTTTTAAACACGCTTTTATGAAATGTACTAGTAATGGGAGAACTCCACGACTCCAGGAAGTGGCCCGAAGCTGCCATGACGTAAGGACCGTGGCCAATTACAGCCAATGACAGTTTACCGTGGACAATTAGACCCAAACCGAAACATAAATATAAAAAGAATGTTTAAAAATATATANTTTTTTATGATAGAATATAGGATTGCCATCAGTGTGACGTAAGTATACCAAGTTTGCAGCCGATACCACATTGGGAAGTGGGTTAAAATTGAGTTACAAGATTTGAGGATACAACAAAGACAACAGAGAGTGAGTTAAAAGAAAGCGCGTAATAAAAAAATGTGCCTGTAGCCTCCCGTGACAGATCCTGGAATCTTGAGCCTTTTGCTAGCAGTGTGAATCTATCACCAACTCTGCCTGCCTCCATCACCCACTGCTGGCGATGTCACCGTCTCTCACCCTCACCTTGTCCGAGACTGCAGATCCCCGTGCGGCCATTCACAGCCGCTCCCACCGCTGACTTCACCTGCGTTGTTGTTTCACATTCACACGCACGGCTACTCAACACGCATGCACACGCAGCAACACTGATGCCCATTGGCGTTCACCATTATTGTAAAAATAAAATACAAATAAAAATAAACTATTTTCATTTTACCAGGTGCAATGCCCCACTGAGCTATTAGCTAATTTTTCAGAAGCGACCTGCCCATCACAAATGACAGCTCAACAAAGTGGTTCATCATGTTGTAAATGCATAGCAGCCAAATAATCTAAATACTGCACTCTTAACGCTGCTTGAACCCGGAGACGCTCTCTTGGACTCTGCGGGTTGTTCACAGCAGATAACGAATGCCTTGGACACCCCAGTCGGACTCGTGGGAAAACGCGAACTGGATTCCACTGAACACGGCCTCGACACTTAACCTACTAACGGATAAAAACGCGGCACTGCATTTGAAAGCTTCCTTCTACAAGGTCACCAATGCGAGCAAAGGGGGTTCCCACGATGTCCACGGCTCATTATTCGATGCAGCAGCAGCAGCGTTGGCTCAGTGCTGAGTGAGGCGCAGTGGCTCCAGGCCAGGCAGGCAGCGCGATCTGCCGCGGGTTTGCAGCCAACAAATCCTCGCAGCGTCCCGGGAGAGCCGGTTCGGTGACAGCTCAGCACCCCTCGGGTGCCACGCAGCCCACACCCGCCTACGCAATGAGTTACACTCACTCACACACTCACTCACACACGGACCTACGGTCATGTCTCTGTCTTTCTCACTCACCGCTTGTATAAACCGTCTGTGTCCCATCTGTATATTCCCGTACATAAATCTGCGTGTCTCTAGTCTGTGTGTCTCTCGTCTGTGTGTCTCTAGTCTGCGTGTCTCTCGTCTGTATATCTCTATAAAAAGTAATCTGTGTCCCATCTGTGTTATATATTTGCCTTTTCCAAAAAATCATATTAAGAATGATATTGGCAATTTTCAACGTAACATATTTTTCTCTCTGCACATGTCTGGATTTAAATAATTATAAAAAATATAAAAAGGCATAATACGAATTACGTAAATTGTCCACGACCAGAATAATACGCAGCAACTCAAGACTTACGAACAGACCTCTGGAAACTTCACTCGTTCATAAGTAGAGGCGTCCCCGTATTAGTTTTGTTCATGGCAACTTGTCTGGAAGAGCCATTGCTGAGTGGTCCGCCTCGGAGGGAGGTTTTGGTGAGTCCTTTTGGAACGACATTAGAAGAAGAAGAACACTAAGATAAATAATGATATAAAGGATACATCGTTGTTTGTGTTTAAAAACGCGGAAGTTTCGTCATGCGAGTGTCAAAATGAAATTAAAAACAAGAATGTGAAAAAAAACCATTATGCTATTTATTTACAACATTTTTTTCCTGCTCTAAAAGATGTTGTGTACATTATAATGACACTGCTTACTACTCATCGTGTGCATATGACAACAACAACAATGATTTACACTTAGAAAGTTGCGAATTACATCCTTAGGGTCCCACCACCAATGCGCCCCACGTATGGAAAGCAGAAAATAGACCGAGCCTGCAGGGTAGGCGGGCAGGGCTTGGCAGGGGGGTGGGGGGGGTTAAGGGTGATTTAGCTACTCACCCACTCACTCACTCACCTACCAAATTACCAACTTACCTTTCAAGCACTCACTCAGCTACTCACCCATCCACACACTTAGCCACTCACCCACCTCTCACTCACAAACGCATTCCCTCACTCACCCACCACCAGGTTAAACGGGGTGAAGGCCAGTTTATAGATGTGAGTTTTCAAAACGAAACAAACAGCTAAAGCGACTCAGATTGTCTGATGTGTAAAGACAAACCATCGTTTCAGTCAAGAGAGCTGCACAGTGCAGGCAACAGCCCCATCACCCATTAACCCACTCACCCACCCACTCACCCACCCACTCACCCACCCACCCACTCAGCCACGAACCCACTCAACCACGAACCCACTCACCCACCCACTCACCCATTCACCCACCTACTTACCCACCTACTCATTCACCCACTCACCCACCCACGCACCGCCATTCCCCCACCCACCCACTCGATCACCCCACGAACAGAGCCTTGACTTCGGGGTCCTTAGAAGGAGGCGACCCGTAGGCCTCAGGGGTCTCGTGGTTTATGAGCGGAGATCGCTCCCTGTCGACAGTGGTTCTTACCCTGACGTGCACGCAGCCCCTGGGGGTGCGAGATGCATTTTCTTGGGGTTGTGAGACGTGGCCAGACTTGTTGAGAAGGTAAATCATCGAAACACAAATTAAGCACTGGCACGTAAATACAACTCCTTTGTTTATCAAACCCCCAGGTATTTAGTAACATTATTAAAAAAATTACGATTGAGAACCAAAGGAGTGCAAGGCTGCAGTAAAGGTTAAGAACCACTGCTGTCAACATTGCGGGGGCCATCCCATTGCGTGCCTTGTACAGGTGTGGTCCAGATGTCTGGTGACCGGTGTTGAATATATTGTCATTTAAATAATATATTTACAAAATATTAATAAAATAATATATTACAAAAACAAAAATTACGTTAAATATATTTCGATTTAAAGCTTTCGTGACTGCAGGGATTCATTTTCTTGGTTCTTTCGGTAAGTCACGTAGAAGGGAAATAATAAAATAATAAAAATAAAACATAATAAAATAATTCTCACGACGTTTCGGCTACAACTCAAGCAGCCGTCTTCAGGTGAAGAATGAGACACTGCCAAGCTAGGAGCTTATACGCTGGGTTGGAGGTGCAAGAAGAGCGCCTTAACAAAAGAATGTGCATATCAAGAGGAATTTAGCATATTCATGGAAAATGCGTAGGCGGTGGGCGGGGGGTTTCAAAGTCATATTATGCCCATGCATTATGCAGGATCAGCAGCACCACGGGAGGGTGCAGGGAGTAGCATTAACAAAGGAAAGGAATGTTAATAGTATGTAGCTGCAGTTACTAAACAACCACGTAGAAAACTAAAGTATAAACTACATAAAAAACTAAAGTATAAACTGCATAGCACCATCAGTATACTTACTATACTCTATGTGTTCCTGGTCGGAGATGCATTGGGCTCTATGAAATAGAGTCTTGATGAGGGAATTCTTCTGGGATGGATGGTGGTGGGAATCCGGTTTTAGGTAAGCATCCGTATGGGTGACTTTCCTGTAAACAGAGTGGCTCATTGAACCATCAGGTCTCCTTTTGATTAGGACATCCAAAAAGGGTAGCTTGCCATATTTTTCGACTTTCATGGTGAATTTGATGGCTGGGTGTATGGAATTGATGTGGTCGAGAAATTGGTCTAGAGCAGGCCGGCCATGTGGCCAGATGACAAAGGTGTCATCTACGTACCTCTTCCATAAGGTCGGGCGTAGAGTGGCAGTCTGGATGGCGTCCGTCTCAAATTTCTCCATGAAGATGTTGGCTACAACCGGAAATAGGGGGGAGCCCATTGGGGTGCCCTCAGTTTGCTTGTATGTAATTAATTGTGATTAACAAAAAATGTGTGTTAAGTGTAATTAAGAATCTCTGTGTAAAAATGTTATGATTAATGTGTATGTGTATATGTGTTGTCGAGGGGCATGTACGTGTGATTATGCTTTTGTGCGATATCGTTGTGTAGGGGTATTCACGTATGATTGTGTGTGTGTCATTATTATTATTACGTAGTGCAATATTTTATTGGCTCTCTCGTTGTTGAGGGTATGTTAGTGTGATTGTGTGTTAGTGATTATGTGTTTATGTGTGATTGTGTGTTAGTGATTATGTGTTTGTGTGTGCAGTTATGATGTGGTGCGATTACATTATTAGCATTGGGTCTCTCGTTGTCTATGGGTATGTTTCACCGATCGTGATAATATCAATGATTCTCTCTCTGATTTTATGATCGCTTTGACATTTATGATTCTCTCTTTAACAATTACTTGTGTCATTACGTCAGGTCTCTGGATTCAGATCTCACCACTGGAGACAGTTCGTCATCACGACAATGATGCATGAGAAATGAAAGAAGCACTCGGAAACCTGTTTTTAATCTCAGCAACTTTAATAACAACTTACTCTAATATCCAGAACTCTTATCAGCAGGAATTAATAGCAACGACAGTATCCATGCAAATATACCTACTCATCAATCCGTATTGAATGGCAAAAAAAAACTAATATTGGCTAACATTCACGATCACGTCATAAAAACAATAGGCAGATCCTAAAATAGCAATATTCGTATGGAATGCGTGTCCGAAAATATGCGTATCAAATGGTAAGAAGCATCAACAATCGGATCTCACGATCACGTAATCAAAGAAAACCTACAGGCTAACCCACAACAACAGTATCAATGTCAGCATACGCGTTCAAAAATAATATCCTTATCAAATGTTTAAAAGGCATCAATGATCAGATTTGCAAGACTTTAAGATTGAAAGAAAACAAACCGCTAATATCAAAATGATCGTATCCATGCAGGCATGTGGGTTAAAATAAAACAATAGGCTGTCTAATGGTACCTAGAACATACACAATTCCCTTGTTGTGGTGTGTGAGGCGTGCAAGCTGAGATTCTTCTTGGTTCACAACCTGCACAAGTTACAGCGACAAACAGTGAGTGAGTGTAAAGTTCATTCCAGATTTGAAGTTTTCGTGACTGCAAAGATCCATATTCTTTGGTTCTCGGTAAAGTCACGTAGGTAAAAAAAATCAATAAAAATAAATAAAAATAAATTAAATCACGACGTTTCGATTGCAACACAAGCAATCATCATCACGATTTAATTTGTTTTTAATTTTTAAGTTTTATTTTATTTTTATTTTTTATTTTATTATTATTTTTCACCTACGTGACTTTACCGAAATAACCAAAGGAATAGAGAGCAAAGTTCATGTTTCTCCTTCTTTCTTCTTTCTGACCAACACCTCAAGTCCCACAACGAAGTTGCAGCACGCCAGGCTTGGTCCACAGTTGTCGCTCGCTCGCGGCCCTGCTGCTCGCCGCCCCTCCGCACCGTTGTCTGTGCATCGTGCTCGCTCCACGCTGCAGGGCGCTCGGGGCTCCCGAGTCGGCGCGCTCGTGGTCAGCCGCCAGCTGCTGCGCTGCGCGGCTTGCAGGTGATCTGCACGCCAGGCTCCGTCGGCAGTTGCAGTGCTCTGTGGCCACGCTGCTCCTCGTTCCTTGTCAGCAGCTGCCTGCTTCGCGCGAGCACCCTTGGTGCCCCTCCCCTCCCTCCCTCGGGAGGTCTCCTGCTGTGCGCCGTTGTCTCGCTGCTCCTCGCTCTCTCCAGAACTCATCAAGACTCTCACCGTCAGAGTATCAGTCACTTGGTCAACATAACTTGTCCAGCCTATAGCTTGGACAATATTTCATGCAAACTCGATATTGGTGTATAACTAAAATCTCCACTTAACTTCTCACACGTCTTAGCTGATCACAATATTATATGAGTGTGAGTGGGTGAGTGTGAGTGAGTGTGGGTGAGTGAGTGTGAGTGAGTGTGTATGAGTGTGTGAGTGAGTGGGTGTGCGAGTGAGTGTGTGTGTATGAGTGTGCGAGTGAGTGTGTGAGTGAGTGTGTGTGTGAGTGTGTGAGTGTGTGTGTGAGTGAGTGTATAAGAGAGTGTGTGAGCGAGTGAGTGTGTGAGTGAGTGTGTGTGAGTGTGTGAGTGTGTGCGAGTGAGTGTGCGAGTGAGTGTGTGAGGTGTGAGTGTGTGAGTGAGTGTGTGACTGGTGAGTGAGTGTAACCGAATGCGTAGCCGGGTGTGGGCTGCTTGGCACCCGAGGGGTGCTGAGCTGTCACCTAACCGGCTCTCCCGGGACACTGCGAGGATTTGTTGGCTGCAAACCCGCGGCGGATCGCGCTGTCTGCCTGGCCTGGAGCCACTGCGCCTCACTGAGCACTGAGCCGTCGCTGCTGCTGCTGCACCGAGGAATGAGCCGTGGACATCGTGGGAACCCCCTTCGCTCGCATTGGTGACGTTGTAGAAGGAAGCTTTCAAACGCAGTTCCGCGTGTTTATCCGATATTAAGCAAAGTGGATTAGTCCAGGCCGTATTGAATCTAATCCAGTTCGCATTTTCTCACCAGTCCGACTGGGGTGTAGAATCCAAGGCATTCGTTATCTGCTGTGAACAACCCGCAGAGCCCAAGAGAGCGTCTCCGGGTTCAAGCAGCGTTTAGAGTGCAGTATTTAGATTATTTGGCTGCTGTGCATTTACAAATGATGAGCACTTTTTGAGCTGTCATTTGTGATGGGCAGATCGCTTCTGAAAAATAAGCTAATAGCTCAGTGGGGCATTACACCTGGTAAATAAAAAAAAAGTTTACTTTTATTGGTTAAATTGCAATCATGGTGAACGCCGATGGGCATCTGTGTTGCTGCGTGTGCATGCGTGTTGAGTAGCCGTGCGTGTGTATATGAAACAACAACGCAGGTGAAGTAAGCGGTGGGTGCGGCTGTGAATGGCCGGCACGGGGATCTGCAGTCTCGGACAAGGTGAGAGTGAGAGACGGTGACATCGCCAGCAGTAGGTGATGGAGGCAGGTAGAGTTGGTGATAGATTCACACTGCTAGCAAAAGGCTCAAGATTCAGGATCTGTCACGGGAGGCTACACGTAATTTTTTTATTATTACACGCTTTCTTTAACTCACTCTGTTGTCGTTGTTGTATCCTCAAATCTTGTAACTCAATTTTAACCCACTTACCAATGTGGTATCGACAGCAAACTTGGTATACTATGTCACACTGATGACAATGCTATATTCTATCATAAAAAAAAATCTATATTTTTAAACATTCTTTTTTATATGTTATGTTTTGGTTTGGGTCTAATTGTCCATGGTCAACTGACATTGGCTGTAATTGGCCACGGTCCTTACGTCATGGCAAGCTTCGGGGCCACTTCCTGTTGTTCTGCCATTACTAGTACATTTCATAAAAGCGTGTTTAAAAAAAGTTTTTTTTAATATTTCGTATTTTTCTGATGCCACGATGACATTCAAGCAAATTGTCACGTTGGGGTAATTACACGGATGGAGTTACAGGACATCATGAGATATCTACAAAAAATTTTAATTTTAGCAGGTAAGGCTCACTGAGCTGTATAGCTATTTTTCAGAAACGACCTGCCACAAATGATGGCTTATCACGTGGAAATGTATTGCAGCCAACTACTCTAAACGCGTGATGTTGATTGTAAATGCGGAGGGAAAACCGAGGACCCGGAGAAAAATTCACGCGACCACGGAGAGAGACGCACACTTTAAATATAAAGCAGGCGTCAGGATCGGGATCAAACCCACGCCTCCTGTATACCGGGCGAGGGAGATAACATCTTGCCACCAACTTGCTGTAGAAGGATGAGTTTATCTCTCGACACCATCTCACTAATGAGCCAACGCAGCTGAGCCTCACCGATTTATATTAACAACAGCACTCATTTCTTTAAATGTCATCAAGTTCAAGTTTCAAGTTCATTTATTAGGTATAGCCCTGTGAGCCATTCGGCTCTTGAATCGGGTGCAACCGGGTGTGTACAGTAGCCGTGTTCACCTTGAGGCTGCTGTTTGCACACCTCGGGGCGCGGGTTCACATTCCAGGCGGTGTCTCGTGATGTCAGTGACGACAATGAAAGCATTTCAAGAATTTTACTTCCTTCTTCACCGTCGCTATAAGAGAGAGGTCCTGGTCCAGCGTTCTCTGAGCCACACAGCGAGCGATCCCAGCGAAGCCATGGGTCATGGCGAGCGCGACTCCCAGTGAGAGTGTGGATAGTGAGCTGCGCTGCTCCATCTGCCTGGGCACGTTCGTCTGCCCCTCCACGCTGAGCTGCGGACACTCGTTCTGCCTGCGGTGCCTGGAGGCCGCCTGGAAGACGGCGAGCAGCTTCAGTTGCCCGCAGTGCCGAGCAACCTTCCCTGTGCGACCCCAGCTGAGGAGGAACGTGGCCCTCGCCAACCTGGAGACGGGATGGCCGCAGCCGTCGTGTGTGACAACTGCACTGATGGCCAGACCCCTGCAGTGAGACCTGCCTGAGATGTGAGATGTCCTTCTGTGCGAGGCACGCGAGGCCTCACTTGGAGAATCCCAGGCTGAGTGATCACGTCCTGGTGGCTCCCATCGCGAACCTGGAGGAGCGACGCTGCCGGGAGCACAGACAGGAGCTCATTCTTTACTGTGAACAGGACAAGATCCCGGTCTGCACAGTCTGTGCAGTCGCAGGAGACCACTCCGGGCACAAGGTCATCGCAGTAGAAAAAGCAACAGACAAGACAGGTAAAATGTCGTGTTCCGTTGTAATCCACATTGTTACAGGAGGTTGAGAGATTCACATCAGTAGGTCGTGACTCCTCACCTCAACCAGGTGAGCTCATGTTGAGACCAAACGCCCCTTTACAGGGAGACCCAGGTAGAGGTGGCAGGGTGGCTCAGACGTCAGAACGCTGAGACGATAACGCTGTAATCCTCAGTTGGAATCTTGTCGGCCGCCCATGGTTGAGTTGATGGTCTAAGCCGAGTAAACATTTGACAGCACGTTAAACAATATTTTGCGTTAGAATAAAAAATCTTAGTTTGACTAAGTGAGAAATGTTGCTATGTAGAATAAGGCGTGTGCGAAGCTGGTAGAGGTTAAAACATATTTTAGAATGTACGTGATATTTGTCAATGATGTTGTCTAACAGGATATTGCATTGCTCTGCAGTAGTTACGATTTGATTCTTCATCTCAATGCATAACACGGACAATGCAGTCGGGATACAATCGTGGGAAAAGTAAAAATATTAATGGAGACGTATGCAGAAATATAATGACAACAGATGTGTGTATGTGTGTTGACCTTCTTTCATAGTCAACCGTGCTAATCAGTGATCCACCAATGGCAATGGTGAGCACCGCGTATTTATTGATTTATTTACCACAACGCAGGAGGAGCTCAGAGTCAAGAAGGAGGGGAGAGAGGAGAAGAGGAACACGGCCGCGTCACGGACACGGACACTCAGGGACGACTACCGGCGCGTGGAGGTACAAGAGAGATGGCAGCCGCGCAATTCCCTCTTCTGGTTTGCCTAAGAATCGTATTTAAGTAAACCTAACTCTTATTATACTTTTTGGTTCTTTCGGTAAAGTCACGTAGGTAGAAATAATAATAGATCACGACGTTTCGATAGCAACACAAGCAATCGTCATCAGGTGGGACAACCACAGCAAGAAAAAAACTGCTGAAGTAACTCTTATTATTGACGAGCACTGCCCAACAACTTTGGTGAATTGCAAGCGGTGTGGATTTCAAGCAAATCGCGTCCCAATGACAACTCGCTTGCTGCCTACTTTAAATGAACAAAATCAACGACATCAAACTGTAACGGAGCAAAGTGTGAGTTCGTAGCTGTGTTTGTCTGTCAGCACTTTTTTTAAGCCCATTTTTTGAGCGCACAACCTTTATGAAATTTTAATCTTGAATTAAATATATTGTACACTATGGGAACCTCATTTGCCAGTAAAAATATGATAATTGGTTTTTTACCCTTCTATCTGGCAACAAAACTGACACCTTTTTACAAGGAGTCATGTTTGTATAGACCGCAATACCTGCAGTCATGATACAAACAAAAGACATAACTCTGATAATGTGCACTGTCCTTGAAGTTGATTGGTCCACACCCGAGACAGCTTTCCTTAGAGCCTAGTCTCACATGGGTTGGACCAGATGACGCCAAAAGGCCCAACCCATGTGAGACTAGGATCTAAGGAAAGCTGTCTCGGGTGTGTACCAATCAACTTCAAGGACAGTGCACATTATCAGAGTTATGTCTTTTGTTTGTATCATGACTGCAGGTATTGCGGTCTATACAAACATGACTCCTTGTAAAAAGGTGTCAGTTTTGTTGCCAGATAGAAGCGTAAAAAACCAATTATTAAATATATTACTTAAGTGTATGTTTACACATCAGGAAAAAATGTGGGGAACATTACAACCGGTTTAGGATGGCCCCATTAGCAACACACGTTTACGACATAATTAGAAGGCCACCACGGAATGACACAGAAATTTAATTTACGACGCAACTTCCAACTTGACAGCAGTTTTGGTTTAGGGGGATGGAATCGTTCCGTGCTGGATGAAGCGTTGACGACTTGCCCTGTCGATTCCTTTATTGATCACAACCACGATGCTTGCCATGGAAGCATGCGATTCCTCCCTTCTGACCCCCAAAAATGGACAGCACCAACTTAGCCTTAGGGCAAGAGAGAGTGGACGTGAGTATTGCTTTAGAAATCAGCATTGTTTGTCTATTTCAGCACATTTTTGCTTAAAACAATAGAGCAATGTAACGTGTATTTGTTCTGTATATTCGCAGACCTTTGACACAATTTTCTGGGAATGTCCTCGGCAAGAGACTTGCTTTTGATTTCATTCACGTTTCTATCCGACGCGTCGTTTGGTAAATCAAAAGTTGGACGGAAAGACCGACAGAAGCGAATGATACCCATAGAGATGTATTTAATTTGCCCCAGATTGACACTCAGCAACGTGTAGCTACAGACAGAAATAATTCCTATACTACCCTTGCCTATGATATTTTCCCCTTATATCCCATTCTCATTCTCCCTGTGTTTTATATGTTCACGAGCTCCCAATGCACACGTCGCTCACCTCCGTGTACTTAATCGAGGTAAGGTAACAATCATTACCTGTACGATACCACAGTGCGTCGTTTCCTAACAAGTGACTCAACAACTCGGCACTGTCTCTGTAGGTGTCTCTGCGTGGGACCAAGGCGCGGATCAGCCGAGAGTTTGAGCGCCGGAGGGAGCAGCTGAAGGAGGAGGAGAGGGAGGCGCTGGAGCGCGTGGACGAGGAGGGCCGCTCTGTGCTGTCCCGCATCCAGGCGGACATCGCTCGCTACGAGAGCAGAGCACGCGGCCTGGAGCAGGAGATCAACCAGCTGCTCGCCGCCCTCACCGTGCAGGACCCGCTCTCCTTCCTGCAGGTGGCACCACCTCCATTCACTCGCCGTGGTGGCTAGGAGATGTTAACTACCTCGCCTGGTGTGCAGGAGGTTGAGGGTTCGATAACAACCCTGACGCCTGCTGTATATTCGGAGTTTGCATCTCTCTCTCTCTCTCCTCGTGCATGCGTGGATTTTTTCCCGGTTCTCCGGTTTTTCCCTTCACATTTAGAATCAACATCACGCATTTAGAGTATTTGCTGCTATAAATTTACACGTGATGAGCCACTTTCTTGAGTTATCATTTGTGGCAAGATTACTTCTGAAGCAAAGCTATATAGCTCAATGGGCCTTACCTGGTAAGGTATAAAAACTATGTTTATAGTTTATACTCACAGCCTTGGTTTATCAGAAGAAGGTTTATCTACAACCAGCAGAGGCGCACCGCCCTGTGAGACGTTGACATTGTTGGCAATATTATTTCAGTGCTTTTCGATCTGGGAGCAAGCAGCGGTGTCTAGAAATAGACGCGCGTTTGCTTCCGTGTGACACTCAGACCTGGACTTGTCCAGTACAACCCTGACAATGTCTGCTGTAAATTTGTTATCGACGTCTCTCTCTCTCTTTGTGATCGCGTTGATTTTTTTCCAGGTCCTCTGGGTTTTCCCACCACATTTAAAATCAACATCACCCATTCAGAGTATTTGGCTGCTATTATAAATGTCCACATAAGCCAGTTCGTTGAGCTATTATTTGTGATAGGCAGCTCGCTACTGAACAAGAGCGACATAGCCAAGTGGGCCATACCTGGTAAAATATAAAATTTTGTTAATTCAGAGTTCAAAACACGGGTTGTTGAACATCACTTAACCATTTATTTAGCTGCCAGACTAGACCTACAAAGACTGGTTTTGTCATTTGTTGGGGTTCGTGTCCAATTAAACGAATCCTGTTTTTTTTATTTTAAAGAACAATAATAGGCTTAACATTACAAAGGCAATGCAAGTATCAAAGTATTAATAGCTCTGGTTGAGCAGTGATAACTTGTGTTTGAACATCTGAACCCCTCCTATTTTAATTGCTGTAAAGGATAAAGCCTCTTCCTATTTTAATCATATCGATATTGGCAAATAGATAACTCTGTTTTTCATCATTCTCGATTTGCAGGTATTTATTAATTCCTTGATGTTGCGCTCTACTGCAAGCGGCAGGTGACTGTGTGGAAGTGGGTGTCTGTTTATGATGTCAATGTTAATGTGAAATGCGGGTTCGTGTTTTCCAGGATCCCCTGCATGAAAGTCTCAGGTCAGTACCAACCCAGACTCAAACTCGAGCTCTGTCTGCCGCCTGGTGGACAAATCAGTGAACGGTCATGATGGGATTCCTAATAAACCCATTTGTATGGAGTTGTATCCCATATTGTCCATGTGTCAAGAGACATGGACCTCCATAGACTCTGCGTGTCCCGTGCTGAGTGAGTGGAGGGACTGCACCTCCATAGACTCTGCGTGTCCCGTGCTGTGTGAGTGGAGGGTCTGCACCCTCCATAGACTCTGCGTGTCCCGTGCTGTGTGAGTGGAGGGACTGCACCCTCCATAGACTCTGCGTGTCCCGTGCTGCGTGAGTGGATGGACTGCACCCTCCATAGACTCTGCGTGTCCCGTGCTGTGTGAGAGGAGGGACTGCACCCTCCATAGACTCTGCGTGTCCCGTGCTGAGTGAGTGAGGGACTGCACCCTCCATAGACTCTGCGTGTCCCGTGCTGTGTGAGAGGAGGGACTGCACCTCCATAGACTCTGCGTGTCCTGTGCTGTGTGAGTGAAGGGACTGCACCTCCATAGACTCTGCGTGTCCCGTGCTGAGTGAGTGGAGGGACTGCACCCTCCATAGACTCTGCG
Organism: Lethenteron camtschaticum; assembly: GCA_018977245.1. Taxonomy (NCBI): domain Eukaryota; kingdom Metazoa; phylum Chordata; class Hyperoartia; order Petromyzontiformes; family Petromyzontidae; genus Lethenteron; species Lethenteron camtschaticum. Next base: position 1,857,590 of record MU249639.1, read on the forward strand.
TGTCCCGTGCTGAGTGAGTGGAGGGACTGCACTCTCCATAGATTCTGCGTGTCCCGTGCTGAGTGAGTGGAGGGACTGCACCCTCCATAGACTCTGCGTGTCCCGTGCTGCGTGAGTGGAGGGACTGCACCCCCATAGACTCTGCGTGTCCCGTGCTGAGTGAGTGGAGGGACTGCACCCTCCATAGACTCTGCGTGTCCCGTGCTGAGTGCAGGAGCTCGGACGCGCAGGGAATCCAGGATGCGCCTCCTCCCACATTCAGCCCCAAGAGCTCACAGAGGTCATCTCGCTAGGAGGAGCGAATACGAAGCGAATGGCTCTCGTGTGTGAGTCTCTCTCTGCACTGATCTCTGTCAGCATCGTTCATGACAAACACAAAGATTCAGACCGGCACCGCTCGGTAGGCTGTTGCCATTTGTTTAAGACAGGTGGCGTGTCCTTGGGGCGTGAATCTTTAAAAAAAATTTTAGCAGGTAAAGTCCACTGAGCTATGTGGCTCTTTTTCACAAGGGAACTGGCCGTAAATTACAACTCAACTAAGTGGATTATGACGTGGAAATTTATAGTAGCAGCAAAAATGATCTTAACGCATGACTTTGAGTCTAAATGTGAAGTGAAAAATTGGAGGACGCGGAGAAAAATCCGCGCAACCACCACGGGGAGATAGACACAAAAACTCTAAATATACAGCAGCAACAGCAGGCATCGTCAAGGTCGGGATCGAACCCAAGACCTCCTACATAGCAGGCCAGAGAGATAACATCTTCTCGCCACTGTGCTGATGATGAGAGAGAGACGCAGTCTCTAAATTTATAGCAGCAGCAGAAATTGTCAGGGTCACATGATCGAACCCACTCCTCCTGCATACCTGGCGAGGTTGTTAACATCTCCCTAGCCACTGTGATGATGATGAGAGAGAGACACGTACTCCAAATATACAGCAGCAGCAGGCATGGTCAGGGTTGGGATCAAACCTACAAGCTCCTGCATACCAGGTGAGGGAGATGACATCGGGCAGATCGAGAGCCAGCCCAGTGAGAAATACAGGCACAGCGACACAGAGTGAAACACTGGACATACAGTGCCTGCAAATACAAAGCTCCCCGTGAAGCCTGAACAGACCAATGGGTCAAGTGCTGTTAGCGAGTAGACGTGACGGACGGCACGGCACACGAGGGGGTGGGTGGCCAGCACCACGTCCGGCCGCCTTTGTCTCCCTCGTGTCAAATGTTTACACATCACACCAGCAGAGGGCAGCGCAGCGTGAACCATTGTTGTACTGCACCTCTACGCTTCCACCTTCACGATCCCCACCATCGCCAACGAGCACTGACGAGAGCGGTGAAGTATGGTCAAATAACCCCCCCCCAGGACGCGCACGGCGAGGGGAGGCGCTCACCCAGCAGCGGAGTGACACACAATGTCTGTGTGTGGGTGTGAGAGTGTGCGAGGCTGTAACACACAATGTCTGTGTGTGGATGTGAGAGTGTGCGAGGCTGTGACACACAATGTGTGTGTGGATGTGAGAGTGTGCGAGGCTGTGACACACAATGTCTGTGTGTGGATGTGAGAGTGTGCGAGGCTGTGACAAAATGTCTGTGTGTGGATGTGAGAGTTGCGAGGCTGTAACACACAATGTCTGTGTGTGGATGTGAGAGTGTGCGAGGCTGTGACACACAATGTCTGTGTGTGGATGTGAGAGTGTGCGAGGCTGTGACACACAATGTCTGTGTGTGAGAGTGTGCGAGGCTGTGACACACAATGTCTGTGTGTGGGTGTGAGAGTGTGCGAGGCTGTGACACACAATGTCTGTGTGTGATGTGAGAGTGGCGTTTATGTCGTGGTGCTGGCATCATCACCGCTCTCACTACCACTGCACACACGAATATTAGTATATGAACACTAATACTAACTAATATTAGTGTGTGTACACTAATACTAACGAATATTAGTATATGAACATTAATACTAACGAAATTAGTTTGTGTACACTAATACTAACGAATATTAGTATGTGTACACTAATACTAACGAATATTAGTGGTGTACACTAATACTAACTAATATTAGTATGTGTACACAAATACTAACTAATATTAGTGTGTACACTAACACTAACTAATATTAGTTGTGTACACTAATACTAACGAATATAGTATGTGTACACTAATACTAACGAATATTAGTTTGTGTACACTAATACTAACGAATATTAGTATGTGTACACTAATACTAACGAATATTAGTTTGTGTACACTAATACTAACGATATTAGTTTGTGTACAATAAGACTAACTAATATTAGTGTGTGTACACTAATACTAACTAATATTAGTGGTGTACACTAATACTAACGAATATTAGTTTGTGTACACTGATACTAACGAATATTAGTGTGTACACTAACACTAACTAATATTAGTGTTTGTACACTAATACTAACGAATATTAGTATGTGTACACTAATACTAACGAATATTAGTAGTGTACACTAATACTAACGAATATTAGTGTGTGTACACTATTACTATCGAATATTATTTGTGTACACTAATACTAACGAATATTAGTGTGTGTACACTAATACTAACGAATATTAATTTGTGTACACTAATACTAACGAATATTAGTGTACACTAATACTAACGAATATTAGTGTGTGTACACTAATACTAACGAATATTAGTGTGTGTACACTAATACTAACTAATATTAGTTTGTGTACACTAATACTAACGAATATTAGTATGTGTACACTAATACTAACGAATATTAGATGTGTACACTAATACTAACGAATATTAGTATGTATACACTAATACTAACGAATATTAGTATGTGTACACTAATACTAACGAATATTAGTATGTGTACACTAATACTAACGAATATTAGTATGTGTACACTAATACTAACGAATATTAGTATGTATACACTAATACTAACGAATGTTAGTATGTGTACACTAATACTAACGAATATTAGTGTGTGTACACTAATACTAACGAATATTAGTTTGTGTACAATAACACTAACTAATATTAGTATGTGTACACTAATACTAACGAATATAGTATGTGTACACTAATACTAACGATTATTAGTTTGTATACCTAATACTAACGAATATTCGTATTGTACACTAATACTAACGAATATTAGTATATGTACACTATACTAACTAATATTAGTTTGTGTACACTAATACTAACTAATATTAGTATGTGTACACTAACACTAACTAATATTAGTTTGTGTACACTAATACTAACGAATATTAGTTTGTGTACACTAACTAATATTAGTATGTGTACACTAACACTAACTAATATTAGTATGTGTACACTAATACTAACTAATATTAGTGTGTGTACACTAACACTAACGAATATTAGTGTGTGTACACTAATACTAGCGAATATTAGTATGTGTACACTAACACTAACTAATGTTAGTAGTGTACACAAACACTAACTAATATTAGTATGTGTATACTAATACTAACTAATATTTGTATGTGTACACTAATACTAACTATTATTAGTATGTGTACACTAATACTCACCACAGATGGACGCTCACCGACTCTGGACACAAACTCAGCCAGCAACGACCTCCAGATTTCCTCGGATCTCAGGACGATGACGCTGAGCGGTGTCTCCCAGGGTCGCCCCCATCACCCACACCACTTTGATGTTTGGCGACAAGCCCTGTGCTCTGAGAGCTTCTCGTCGGGTCAGCACTACTGGGAGGTGGACGTGGGGAGCGCGTGGGGGTGTCGGGTTGGAGTCGCGTACGGAACGATCCCACGGAGAGGGCGTGGTGCTGAGTGCTGCCTGGGAGGGAGCGACGTCTCCTGGTGTCTAGAGAAAGATGCGACAGCTTCTCAGTGCTGCATGGCGGGGTAGAGACGTCACTGTCGGTGCCGCAGCCTCCGCGGAGAGTCGGGGTCCACCTGGACTGGGACGCGGGGCTGCTGTCGTTTTACAGCGCCGACTCCATGGCGCTGTTGCACTCGTTTAATAAAACTTTCACTCAGCCCCTACACCCTGGGCTGTGGGTGGGGTGGGATGATGGTGACTCAGTGAGGATCGTGGATCTGAGTGGCGCGTCCTGAGAGAGGTGAACGTGAACAGCGCAGAGGGCAGACGCCACCACGACGCACGGCACTCGCCACCCTCGTCACTGCCACGCGCAGCGCCACGCCCGTGACTGGCTGGTGGCTGTCAGTGGCTAGGGGCTGCGTGGCTCTCCATCACAACGGGGGGCTGAGCGTAAACAATCCTCACAACATTAATGGGGGAGGGGGGTGATAAAATAGGTACCGCTGTGTGTGTGTGTGAAGCCAGCGTGGATGTATTCACCCTGCCAGAGGAGTGTGACTGTGGTGTAGGGTGCAGTGATTAGCAATGGTGAACTGGGATGTGTTTATACACTGGTGGTGTCATGGGTTGTGGAGAGATACAACAACAATAATATATTCTTTACGTTCTTTCGGTAAAGTCACGTAGATAGAAAAAAGAAAAAATAAGAAAATATGAAAAAAATATAAATGAACATTAAATACATATGTGAAACCAAAAATTCATGACGTTTTGATCGCAACACAAGCGGCCGTCATCAGTCAAGAAAAGTTTTACGTCAAAACAATAATATTGGTTTTTAAAAGTATAAATGTACGTCTATGACAGTCGCATTGTTACGCTTGTATCGTCGATTCTACAATAAAAATACAGAATACAAACAACAACAATGTAGTTGCGTACAGCGTCATTCGTGCTCACTGCATCCCGCAACGCCGTTCATTAATTAAACACGAGGACCTCATCCTCTACACAGCCACTGCCAAGCAAATTAATTCTACCCCTCCTGCAGTCTCAACCATGACTCTGACAATGCGCAGGGGGCTGAGTGGAGCAGAGCTCTCGTCAGCTCCACTCCGTTGGTGGGCGTGGAGCGGTGTGGTGGTGGTGGTGGTATTGGTGGTGGTATTGGTGGTGGTATTGGTGGGAGGAGGGGGGCACGGGGGAGGAGGGGGGCACGGGGGGGGGAGGGGGGCACGGGGGGGGGGGGGGGAGGGGGGGCACGGGGGGAGGAGGGGGGCACGGGGGAGGAGGGGGGCACGGGGGAGGAGGGGGGCACGGGGGAGGAGGAGGGGCACGGGGGAGGGAGGGGGGCACGGGGGAGGAGGGGGCACGGGGGAGGAGGCGGGGCAAGGGGGAGGAGGGGGGCACGGGGGAGGAGGAGGGGCAAGGGGAAGGAGGGGGGCACGGGGGAGGGAGGGGGGGCACGGGGGAGGAGGGGGCACGGGGGGAGGAGGGGGCACGGGGGGAGGAGGGGGCACGGGGGAGGAGGGGGGCACGGGGGAGGAGGGANGGGCAAGGGGGAGGAGGGGGGGCAAGGGGGGAGGGGGGGCACGGGGGAGGAGGGGGGCACGGGGGAGGAGGGAGGGGCACGGGGGAGGAGGGGTGCACGGGGGGAGGAGGGGGGCAAGGGGGAGGAGGGGGCACGGGGGGAGGGGCAAGGGGGAGGAGGGGGCACGGGGGAGGAGGGAGGCACGGGGGAGGAGGGGGCAAGGGGAGGAGGGGGGCACGGGGAAGGGGCAGGGGGGAGGAGGAGGGCACGGGGAGGAGGGGGCACGGGGGAGGAGGGGGCAAGGGGAGGAGGGGGGCAAGGGGGAGGAGGGGGGGCAANGGGGAGGAGGGGGCAAGGGGGAGGAGGGGCACGGGGGAGGAGGGGGCACGGGGGGGGCACGGGGGAGGAGGAGGGCACGGGGAGGAGGGGGCACGGGGAGGAGGGGGCACGAGGGGAGGAGGGGGGCACGGGGGAGGAGGGGGGCAAGGGGGAGGAGGGGGCACGGGGGAGGAGGGGGGCACGGGGGGAGGAGGGGGCACGGGGGAGGAGGGGGCACGGGGGAGGAGGGGGGCACGGGGGAGGAGGGGGCACGGGGGAGGAGGGGGGGCACGGGGGGGAGGAGGGGGCACGGGGGAGGAGGGGGGCACAGGGGGAAAACGCCCCCCCTAAAAAAAAGATGAATACCTTTATTAATTTATTTTCATGATTTACAAATAAAAATAAATTAAATGAGGGACAAATATAGAAGTCAAACTCCGCCAATGATTTAAAGTCTTCAACGTTGCCTCATTCGCCGCTTCATTTTTTTGGCGCCAAAAGTGTTAATACAAAATGGAGTCTCCGACGCCATTTTGTTTCATTTCTTTATTTACAATTAACGAGCGTTGACAACATCGTTATGGAAATTCTGAGGTAAATTAATGCGCATATAGCGATCGGAATGCGGATGCAACGTTCTGAATGGTACTAAAATATAAATAGAGGCAGTTGTTTGTGTAGATTGTTCAATTTAACGTTTTTTTAAGTGTTAATGTTTAAACGTACAAAATGGTTGCCTTCGGGTTGAGCGTTTGTCGCGAGCCGAGTTGGTTCCGCGTCTTGGTCGAGATGACTGCAGTGGCTGATTCGGATAGGAGAAGCGTTTTTGTTTTAAATATTCACGATTAGCACGGTATGATGGGATATTAAGATGTATTTATTCACCAAACCGCACCGGGATTGTCCACCCGACGTCCACAACGCGCCCAGTGTCTCTCAACTCCGTGCTCTGTACAAGACGCAGCTACTCACACTCGCCTGCCCCTAACAGCCACCATTTAACAAGGCGGAGGGGGGACCGGTGTTTTATTATTCTTTTAATTTGCTTGTTGTTTATTATTATTCATTTGTTATTCATGCGTATTTATTTTATTTAAATGATTACATATTTCATAAATATTACTTTCTAATATTATTTATCTAAATTATTACGTTCAATGAAATTATTCATTCCATTATGAATTTATTATTCATACATAATGAACTTTATTAAAATTATGAAATCTAAAATTATTTTACGTTATTTTATTTAAATTTGTAAATTAATGTAACTTATAAATTGTTTTATATATTTTTCATTTTATTATTCATTCATCTTATAAATGTTATTATTTATTTCCTTAACTTTTCATTCATTTTCTTTACTTATTATTCACTTTATTTGCTGCTTAATGTTCTTCTGCTATTCGTTGCACTCGGCTGCAAATTTACTTTGCTTAGTCGGTGGTCGCCGCTGAGGTCGTGACGGGTTTCTTTTGTTCCATTCCTGTTGCTCTGTGGCCCCGGTACCGTTCCCGTGCTGCTGCGATGTGCACCGATGCCCACTTAGTGAGGGCGACGTTGGTACGCAGACTGAAGATCGATTGAAGAGGACAAATGCGAGTCCCTTCGTGTCCAGTCAATGTCTCGTTACTTGTACAAATATGTAAACATTACCCATTGTTCGAGGAGTATCCTGAAGCTCATTAAATAACTTAACAATTATGATTGGAATCTCAGCTCCACCGTAACGAAGAATGAAAGCTGTCAATGCTCCCCACGTTTCAGCTTTCAACTGAAGAAGCTTCAAATCTTGACGATGCTCCCAGCACGTGGAGGGAACGTCACAGACATCGCGCTGATCAACAAGGGGCAGAACCTGAAAGCGCATCGGAGAGAGGCACAACGCGTAATCTGCACACCGCACTCCGACGTGCACGCCACTCACCAATCCCAGCGCTACAGTCCAGGCTCAACCTTGCGCAGCTTCCGAGATCTGGAAAAGAAAATCGGCGACATTCCGGGTTGATTTGGCCACAGCCTCTTGTGAAATCTCCCGTGCACTTTCATTGCTCAGCGCGCCCGCGAATCCCTGCGGTGAGTGGCAGCGCCCTCGCGTGGCGCGCACCAACACCGCTCCAGGCAGCGCAGGGACCCAAACGGCGTCTGGGAATCGGTCGCGATTCGTGACTCGGTCCGCAACTCTGGACCAGTGCCGGCAGTAAAACAATGAACCCCACGTGACCCCCAACATCCCCATCTCCCCCACCCCCTAGGGGTCCCTCCTATCACGTGACAACCCCAAGCCCCCCCCAGAAACCCCCCCCAACCTCTACCCCTCCCCTGGTGGCTGTTGTTGTGGTGGTGATTTTGGTGGTGGTTGTTGTTGTACTGGTAATTGTTGTGGTTGTTGTGGTGGTGGTTGTTGTTGCTGCTCTACCACTTTCTCCTGGCGAGCACCACGTGGTCACGTGGCGCCCTCGCGAAAGTTCCCAGCAGCGTCAGTGGTGACGTCACCCCCCCCCCACAGTGCTGGGTCACAGCAGCGAGATGACGTCACCAACCCCCCCCCACAGTGCTGGGTCACAGCAGCGAGGTGACGTCACCAACCCCCCCCCCACAGTGCTGGGTCACAGCAGCGAGGTGACGTCACCAACCCCCCCCCACAGTGCTGGGTCACAGCAGCGAGGTGACGTCACCAACCCCCCCCCCCACAGTGCTGGGTCACAACAGCGAGGTGACGTCACCAACCCCCCCCCCCACAGTGCTGGGTCACAGCAGCGAGGTGACGTCCCCCCCCCCCCACAGTGCTGGGTCACAGCAGCGAGGTGACGTCACCCCCCCCCACAGTGCTGGGTCACAGCAGCGAGGTGACGTCACCCCCCCCCCACAGTGCTGGGTCACAGCAGCGAGGTGACGTCACCAACCCCCCCCCCCCACAGTGCTGGGTCACAGCAGCGAGGCTGCAGGGTGCCCCTCAGGGCCTCTGTTTGTTTTTGTTGTCGCCAACGCGGTCACGTGGTGACGTCACCGCGCGGGACTCCCGAGTGGCGGGAATCCAGAACGTCAGAATCTGTGTTTGTGGTGCAGTAGGAATCCGATGAGCTGTGAAGCTCTTTGTGTTCACAGATGGTGCAGTGGTGAGGGGCGGGCGTGGGGGAGCGCATTGGGGTGGGGTGAGAGTGGTGACGTCACCAATTTGGGGGGAACTTGCGCGGTGACGTCACCACGTTGGGGATGCGTGCGTGATGACGTCACCGCGTTGGGGGGGCGTGCGTGGTGACTCACTGCGTTGTGGAAGCGTGCGTAGTGACGTCACCACACTGTGGTAGCGTGCGTGGTGACGTCACCACGTCCATGACGCAGCAGCAGGCAACTTGAACAGCTCGGACATTGTTGGCGCCCTTTGTGTTTGGCACCGTCTCTTTATTTGTTTATTAATTTGTAGATTTAATTTGCTTGGCAGTGGCTGTGTAGAGGATTTGGTCCTTGTGTTTAATTAATGAACGGCGTTGCGGGATGCAGTGAGCACGAATGACGCTGTACACAACAACATGGTTGTTGTTGTTTGTGTTCTGTATTTTTATTGTAGAATCCATGATACAAGCGTTACATTGCCTCAGTCGTCCGCGTACATTTTTACTTTAAAAAATCAATATTATTGTTTTGACGTAAAACTTTTCTTGACTGATGACGGTCGCTTGTGTTGCGATCAAAACGTCATGAATTCTTGGTTTCACATTTTACATTTTATTTAATGTTTATTATTAAATGTTTCATATTTTTCNTTTTTTTATCTACGTGACTTTACCGAAAGAACGTAAAGAATATAATTTTGTTGTTGTATCTCTCCCACAACCCATGACACCACCAGTGTATAACACATCCTAGTTCACCATTGCTAATCACTGCACCCTACACCACAGTCACACTCCTCTGGCAGGGTGAACACATCCACGCTGGCTTCACACACACACAGAACGGTACTTATTTTATCACCCCCCCTAATGAAGGTTGTGAGGATTGTTTACGCTCAGCCCCCCCGTTGTGATGGAGAGCCACGCAGCCCCGAGCCACCGACAGCCACCAGCCAGTCACGGGCGTGGCGATGACGAGATTGGCGAGCGCCGTGCGTTGTGGTGGCGTCTGCCCTCTGCGCTGTTCACGTTCACCTCTCTCAGGACGCGCCACTCAGATCCACAATCCTCACTGAGTCATCAACATCCCACACCAGCAGCCAGGGTGTAGGGGCTGAGTGAAAGTTTTATTAAACGAGTACAACGGCGCCATGGAGTCGGCGCTGTAAAACGACAGCAGCCCGCGTCCCAGTCCAGGTGGACCCCGACTCTCCGCGGAGGCTGCGGCACCGACAGTGGCGTCTCTATCCGCCATGCAGCACTGAGAAGCTGTCGTCAAGTTTCTGTAGACACCAGGAGACGTCGCTCCCTCCAAGAGGCACTCAGCACCAGTCCCTGTCCGTGGGATCGTTCCGTACGCGACTCCAACCCGACACCCCCACCTCGCGCTCCCACGTCCACCTCCCAGTAGTGCTGACCCGACGAGAAGCTCTCAGAGCACAGGGCTTGTGACCAGCACTCAAAGCGGTGTGGGTGATGGGGGCGACCCTGGGAGACATCGCTCCACGTCGCCGTCCTGAGGTCCGAGGAAATCTGGAGGATGTCGTGGGCTGAATTTGTGTCCAGAGTCGGTGAGCGTCCATCTGTGGTGAGTATTAGTGTACACATACTAATATTAGTTAGTGTTAGTGTACACATACTAATATTAGTTAATATTAGTGTACACATACTAATATTAGTTAGTGTTAGTGTACACAAACTAATATTAGTTAGTATTAGTGTACACATACTAATATTAGTTAATGTTAGTGTACACATACTAATATTAGTTTGTGTTAGTGTACACATACTAATATTAGTGTACACATACTAATATTAGTGTTAGTGTACACATACTAATATTAGTTAGTGTTAGTGTACACATACTAATATATCGCTTGCAACAAGGTTCAGTGGGTTCCTTACCTGGTAAAATAAAATAAAATGTTGATGAAAGTGGGGGCACAGAAGTGCAGTGCAACACAGCGGGACACGCGGGTGCAAGACTGAGGAACTCACAGACGAATAGCAGGAATCTGTTCACGACTCTTTCAATGGAGAGGATCGTGGTGGCGTCCAGAGAAGTGGGAGGTGGAGGTGCAGATTCCTTTGGGATCTTTCTCCTGGGACAACCACCAACAGCATCACACACAGCCTCGTTTAACCACAGCATTGGAACACTCAGCATCCATAGCACACACAACCCGTGTCTCACACATAGACCATGTCTCACACATGGCCCGTGTCTCACACAAAACAACAACAACAGCCATTCGCCACTAAGCAGCGGTGATGTCATCATGATGCTTGTGCCAGGCTATGTGCATGTTGAGGCCACGTGAAGTGTCGAACGCCCGCTGGCAGGAGGTCACGGGCAGACCCAGGTGCCATGGGTCGATTGACTGAGATGACTGGCTGATGCACCACCTGTGCCCCCTACTATGCCAACTTGCTGTGCTTTAGCCACCCGGCACTCCGTTCATTGTTGTGAGCATCGCTCCTCCGCCCTCCGTTGTTGTTGGAGGGCGACTGCCTCCAACTGCCCAGTAGCGTCCTTCACGAGCCTCCACCACAGAGGCCGATCTTGACACCGCTAGTACCAGTCATGGGCAAGTCCACTCAACTCTACATCCTCCGGTACACATCACTCCATCTCCTCTCTAGCTTGTGCCGCGCCCGTTTAGCCCCTTGATCCGGCCAAACAAAAGCTGTTTGGGCATTTGGTGATTGGGCATGCGGATACATGGCCCAGCCAACGCAAACTTGCCTGCCGGAGGAGCTCACCGAGGAGTTTCCTGCCCGAGGAATATCCACCCTTCATGGCGGCAGGAGTCAGAGCCGGTCCATCGGACCTCCTGAATACCAGAGATCCAGGCGGTACCGGTCCAGCTCTCGACAGAGGAGTGGCAGCCTCTCCTCCGCAGTGAGCGTTCGAACATTCCACGTGGCCACACATAGTGGGTTTTTTATGTTAATGGCGGAGCCCTGAGGGTAAGGATTCAGTCTCCTGGCTCCGCCAAATGGGGTTTGGCCAGGAGACGTAATAGACGCCTGTCCCCAGGGCCTCCGGCACAGGCTTCTTAATTAATTTAGTCATCGTGGTTTAACGGTAAGTTAATTGAAGATGGAGGGGTGACCAGCCCTTCGCACCCGTTCAGAGCCCCCATTTAGCCGCTGTGGTAGTCACAAGTGCCATGAGGAGAAGGCCAATTTGAATTGGCCCTCCCCCACAGCACTGACCACGACAGCTTTGCCAGTCTGGCACCACAATGAGGTAGGAGGTTGTTTTGCCGGACTACACACAGCCAGTGTCTCACACACAGCCCGTGTCTGACACACAGCCCGTGTCTCACACACAGCCCGTGTCTCACACAGCCAGTGTCTCATGCACAGCCCGTGTCTCACAGTGTCTCCCACAGTTCGAATCTTGCACAGCCAGTATCTCACACTGTCAGTGTCTCACAGACAGCCTCGATGTCTAACATCCTGTTGTGAGTGTTTAACCGTTAGACGTTATGGATCTGTACCTGCGTGTCTCCTCCAGGTGCCCCTGTGGAAAGAGAGAGAGATCATGAGTGACGTCTCTAACCTTGCACCACGAGTCCCCTTCCACTGCCCGCTCTGTTGTTCTGGACACCCAAACGGCGTCTCCACAGAGGCGCTCCCCACCTGCAGGAAGGCGAGCGAGTCCATCTCGTGCTGCAGAGCGCGCAGGCGAGCGGTCGCCGCCTGGAGCTCGCCGATCTCCCGCTTGTGACGAGCGATGTCCTCGTCGATCCGGGACAGCAGCTCGCGCTCCTTCACGGCCACGCGACGTAGAGCCTCCCTCTCATCCTCGTTCAGAGCATCCCTTAGGCGGGCGAACTTGCCCGTGATGTGACCCCTGATCCCGGCCACTGACTCCTGCGAAGACGCAGGCACCACGGTTGGCTCCTTGAGCCATGAGCCACTTCATGTATGCGTGTGGGCGCCGTGGTGGCTTCGAGATGTTCACTCCTTGCCTGGTATACAGCAGGTCGTTGTTTCGATCTTGACGGTGACGCCTGTGTATTTGGAGTGTGTTCTCTCTATCATCGTTTGGATTTTTCTCTAGGTCATCTGGTTTTTTACTCCACATTTAGAATCAACGTCGTACGTTCAGAGTATTTGGCTGCTATCACACTCAATATTACAATCAGCCACTTTATTGAGCTATCATTTGTAGTAGCCAGGTTACTTCTGATAAATAACTACATAGCTCAGTGGGGCCTTACATGATAAAAAAGAATAGACTCTGGTCTCTATGTATCTCTGTGTCACTATATATAGCTATGGGTCTCCATCGGTCTCTAAGGGTATCTCTCTATCGTTTGAGTCTATACTCTTTGGTTCTTTCGGTAAAGTCACGTATGTTTGAAAAATAATAGATCACGACGTTTCGATCGCAACAGAAGCGACCGTCATCAGCAGGATAACTGCTGTTAACCTGCTCTATCTGTTCCACTAGATGACGGTCGCTTGTGTTGCGATCGAAACGTCGTGATCTATTATTTTTCAACATACAGTAAGTGACTTTACCGAAGAACCAAAGAGTATGGATTCCTGCAGTCACGAAAGCTTCAAATCCTATTAGTCTTTTCGTATCTCTATGTGTCCCTATGTATCTCTATGGGTCTTTATGGCTCCCTATCTATCTAAAAGCATTTCGATTAGTTGGCTGCTGCTATAAATTTCCACGTGATGATTATGGCAGTCATTTGGTTGATCTATCATTCGTGATTGCCAGGTCTCTTCTGAAAAAGAGCTACACAGCTCAGTGGGCCGTACCTGGTAAAATAATGAACGAATATCTCCGAGTGGTGAATCATGCCCCAGTGACGAGGCACCCATGGGACTGAGTGGATCCATGCCAAGGGGCAAGAGGGGTGCCGCTCTCTTCTTGTTTCTCCCCTAGAGGGCGCTGGGGTCGTGGATGTTGAGACTGGGGCACTCGGAGTCCGGTGGGGGCCCCCTCGTGGGTCCGACGAAATGTGGCGAGATGTTAACTGTCTCGCCTGGTGTACAGGTGGTCGTGGCTTCGACCACGACCCTAATGCCTGCGTGGGTTTTTCTCCGAGACCTCCGGCTTTTCCCTCCACATTTAGAATCGGCATAATGCAGGTCGGGTTTTCCCACAAGTCCGACTCGGGTTTATGATCCAAGGCATTCGTATCTGCTGTGAACAAGCCGCAGGGCCCAAGAGAGCATCTTCGGGTTCAAGCAAGCGTTTAGAGTACAGTATTTAGAGTATGTTGCTGCTATCGATTTCCACCTGTTAAGCCATTCCATTGAGCTATCATTTGTGATATTCAGGTTCCTTCTGCAAAAGAGCTACAAGGCTCAGTGGGGCCTTACCTGGTAAAATAAACATAGTTGAGTCGATGGGTCTCCATATATCTACGTGTCTATGTATCTCTATGGGTCTCCATATATCTCTACGTACTTTTTGGGTCTCTTTGTACCTCTCTTTGTCCCTATGTATCTCTATGGGTTTCTTTGTATCTATATGAGTCTGCTGCTATATATTTTCACATGATGATGATGCCAGCCACTTTGTTGAGCTGCTATCGTTTGTGACAGCCAGGGTCGCTTCTGAAAAAATGTACATGGCTCAGTGGGGCCTTAACTTGTAAAATAAAAAATACTTGTAGTTTAATTAAACTCCGGTGACGCGATTAGGGAGGTGCAAATGTGAGGTGTCCATGCCTCTACGTCCGTGCCGGTGCGCGACCTCCAGTGCAGCGCAACAGCTGCACCACAGCTCCACCTCGACAATCCGTGGCACTCTCTACATTTTTTTTCCCACAGGGGTGGAAGACGCCAAGCCGAGTAACCCGACCTCGCAGCAGACTCGCCGATGCGGTTATCGAATGCGGTAAATGTGTAAACTACTTGTAGTTAATGTTGAGTTTGAAAGTGAAAGTAATTACAGTAAGAGGCATCAAAGTTATGAAGCTGCACGAAGTTCGCTTGAATTTATTTTGATCTCCACCACTTCCGCGCTGGGTGGAGGTCACAGGGGTCAAAGAGCCAGACCCGGACATGGTACCTGCGCCTCCTTGCGAGCGGCCTCCATCCGCTTCACGGACTCCTCCACCTCCTTCCTCTTCTCCTCCACCGCTCGCGTCTCCTCCCCTACGTGCATCTGTAGTGAGAGACGAGACGTCACCAGGGGGAGACTCCAGCCCCCTGAGCCACCCTTCACACCGCCCTTCCCTCCACACTGACCCCTCCACAGCGAAGGCCTCATCTCAACGCTTCCTTTGTATGGTGACTGAGTGGGGGGCAATGGAGAGTGGGCAAGCTGATGCCTCGTTGTAGTAGCAGCCGGTGGGAGCCACACTGGCTTAGTGTCCATACCGACTCGGACACATGGGCCCATGTGACCACAGCTGTCTAGTTTATAAGATAAATCTAATAGAATTGTTTCTCAGGTGGCTGTGATATCAGTCTTATATCTACGTCCACTTAATTACTTTATACGGTAAATATGTTTAATGAAAGCCTAAGATTCAATACATCCTGAGGCTCTTTCCTGAAATGCAAACCCGAAGTTTAGCTACATAGATAGAGAGACAGATTCAAAAGGGAGAGCATGAGCACACGAAATAAAATGTCATCAGATGTTGTGTAGCCGAGTGACAGAATTGGTCAGATCGTGTTCCGGTGTCTCACTCTGAGGGCCTCACCTTCCGTGTCTCGTGCTCGTTCTTCAGCGTCAGGACCTTATGTCCTGTGTGTTTTCCTGCGATGGTGCAAGTTGAGCAGACCAGGCTGCTGTCTGCTGTGCAGTAGAATTTCAGCTCCTCACTGTGCTCAGGGCATCTTCGCTGATCCAAGCTCGCAGTGGGATCCACCACGGCGTGGTCTCTCAACCTGGGATTCTCCAGGTGAGGTCTAAAGTGAGAAAAACAGTAGGACATCTCGCATCTCAGGCAGGTCTTAATTGCAGGAGTGTGGCCATCACCGCAGATGTCACACAAGACGGCCGTGGCCATCCCGTCTCCAACTCTGAGCTGCTCCACCAGGTTGGCGAGGGCCACGTTCCTCCTCAGCTGGGGTCGCACAGGGAAGGTCGCTCGGCACTGCGGGCAGCTGAAGCTGCTCGCTGTCTTCCAGGCAGCCTCCAGGCACCGGAGGCAGAACGAGTGTCCGCAGCTCAGCGTGGAGGGGCAGTCGAACTTGTCCAGGCAGATGGAGCAGCGCAGCTCACTATCCACACTCTCACTGGAAGTAGCGCTCGCCATGACTCATGGGCTTCGCTGAGATCAATTGCTGTGTAGCTCAGAGAGACGCTGGATCAGGGCCTCTCTCTTATAGCGAGTTGAAGAAGGAAGTAAAATACTTAAAATATTTTCATTGTCGTCACTGACATCACGACACTGCTAGGAATGTGAACCCATGTCCTTGGTGAGCAAACAGCAGCTTCAAGGTTAACATTGTTACAGTACACACCTGGACACGAACAAAATGTATCAAAGGAAGCTATTATTTTAACAAATACATTCATTTAAAGAAATTAGTGTTGTTGTTAATATAAATCAGTGTCAGCTGTGGTGGCTTATTCATGAGATTAGTATCGAGAGATAAACTCATCAATCCAGAGCTCAGCGCACACGTTGGTGTCTATGATAAGACAGAGCAATGGATTGGATGCCACCATGGCTATGATATGTTATCTCGCCCGCCTTACGGCTGCTTTGTATTTAATGTTTGCGTCTTATCTCTCTCTCCCCTTGTTCGCGGGAATTTATATCTGGATCCTCCGATTTATCATCTACATTTAGAATCAACATCAAGTATTTAGAGTATTTGGCTGCAATAAATTTCGACATAATCCGCTTCATTGCGCTCTCATATGCGATAGGCAGGTCGCTTCTGACAAAGAACCACATAGCACAGTGAGCCTTACCTGGTAAAATAAAAAAAATCTGTTTTTATAGTTGTAGATATCTCATGATGTCCTGTAATTCAATCTCTGGATATTTACCCCAACGTGACAAACTGCTTGAATGTCTTTGTGGCATCCGAGACGGAATTTGTCTGTAGACTCCCGTGACCCATCCTGGAATCTTGAGCCTTTTGCTAGCAGTGTGACTCTATCACCAACTCTACCAGCCTCTATCACCCACTGCTGGCATGTCACCGTCTCTAACTCTCACTTTGCCAGAGACTGCAGATTCCCATTCCGACCATTCACAGCCACACCACCACTTATTTCACATGCGTTGTTTCATATTCGCATGTACGGCTACTCTGCATGTGTCCTCTATCCGTCTTTCTACATCCCCTCCCTCCTCAATTGGTCCGGGCTTTGCTCATCATACCACGATGCCCCTCTAGCGTGTTGAGGCACAGCGTGGTGCGATGCACAGGCATCTTGGCAACTAAACAAAGCCTGATGGCTGATCCTCAAGGTTTTTCAGAACCTGAAGTTAAATTCCCTGAGTCGAGCCCATTGAGCTAAAAGTTTTTTTTCAGGGGGGGTTTAAATGGCAGACATCAAAGCATTTCACAAGTACACAAAGACAAAGATTACCTGTATAACTTTAACAGACTGTTGGGGCAAGTGCTGTTAGTGAGCTCCTATGAAGGCCGGCACTGCACACAAGGGTGGGTGGCCAGCTCCTCGCCCGGCCGCCTTTGTCTCTCTAGTGGCGATATTTTAACGCCCCACACCAGGTAAGCATTTGAGGCTGAGTTGACCTAGGGGAGGTCCAGCACCAGTTCAGATAATCGCCACTGGTGTTGGCCGTGAGCGAAAATCGAACCCGGGTGTCCAGGTACAGAGCACAGAGCGCTAAGCACACCTACTCACACACATTCACTCTCCTATGCACTTACTAAAACACCCACTCACTCATCTACCCTCCCACTCACCTCCTCTCACACACACTTCAGAATCAGAAGAATCAGAAGATTATTCCCTGACGAGAGCCCACTGAGCTACTACCCGGCCGGCAGATGTGGCCAAGTTTTGTCGGTGGTGGCTTGGCGCTCCCCAACTCTATGCCCACCACAAGAGACCCAGGAAATAAAATAACAAGAAGAGCCATTTTGTCGAATTCGGTAAAAAAAAATCAACATTTCAAGAGCTGCCACAATGAATGTAAATATGAGACGTGTATATATATATGTAAGTGTTGAACTTCTTTCACGTGGTAAGGAGCCAAACATGCTAATCGTAGGTGTATAAAAATCCAAACTAAACACACAAGAAGCAGTTTTACAGAAATTAATTTGTCAATAATAATGATTCAAAAGTGCAAAGCTCTGGTGGCTTACTGACTGAACCGGATGAGTCTTGCACTCAGGTGACAGCGAGTGGGATGCGTTGTTCATGGCTTGTACGAGTGCCAGAACTGGCGAGACCTTGCATTTCTGTATGGGGGTGTTTTTTGCAATCAGGTTGATGGGTTGTATTTTGAAGGCATTTTTTTTCAATCTCTATGATGCTCATTCNTTTTTTTGCCATACGTCAATCGGCACCCTGGGCACCCTCTGCTGCTAATGAGGGATATTTCCCAGGTGAAATATTTGAATATTTTTACCACACTCACTGCTTTGAAAACGGTGGTCATGCAACGCGCGGTTAACTTACATAGGGCCAAAAACAAGTCGGCTCAGCTTGTGGCAAATCAAATTACATTCGTTAAGGAGCAGTTCAAACAACGAGAATTCGTCCACCACTGGCATCCCACTTTTATTGTTTTTCAACGGTTTAACTATTTATTATTCATCATTATTATATTTATTATTATTATTCATTTGATTTACGAAGTATATATTTTTCACGCTATATATTAATTGCGTATGGTTGCACTTTATTTTGCTCATTTCGATTTAGCTGCTGAGGTCGTGACGGGATTTTCTTTTCATTCTTGTTGTTCTATGCCCTCGCTAGTCTCAATCCTGCTGTAACGTGCACTGATGCCTACTTCAGTGAGGGCGATATTGCCAAGTAGGATAAAGATCGATTGACACACGTGTTGGGGCAGCGAGGTGGTCTTGCGGCAGTGCTTGCCACTTCGTTTCAGAGGCTCCACGTCTGCGGGTGCTGTCACAGTCACTGCTCTGTCTACTACACAGTCGATATTCACCATCCTCGTGTGTGTCATTTTTCCAAATTCCAAAAATGACACCGCAAATTTTACTATTTTCAATTTAATCGGTCATGTCGACAGACAAATTCCATCTCGGATGCGAGGATGACATTTAAGCAAGTTGGTGCATTGGGGGAAGTACACGGAAATTGAATTACAGGGCATCATGAGGTATCATATAAATACACCAACTATTTTCATTTTATTTTACAAGATAAGGCTCATTGAACTATGTGTCTGTGTTTCAGAAGCAACCTGGCTATCACATACGATAGCTCAACGAAGTGGCTTATTATAATATGGAAATGTACAGCAGCCAAATACTCTGAGCATGTGTTGATTCTAAATTTGGAGCGAAAAACAGGAATCCAGAGAGAAATCCACAAGATCAAAGGGAGAGAGAGAACATGCAAACACCAAATATACAGGCGTCACAGTCGGGATCGAACCCACGACCTCGTGAATATAAGGCAAGGGAGGTAACATCTCACCACCACGGCGAGATGTTATCTCAATTGTGATTGCACACAGCAGCTGCAATCATCGCCTGTTACTGCCAGACTCCTGCACCAGTTTAAGTTTGCAGATGAGACTCATTCTAGTTTCTTCAGTTCTCGGAAGGTTAAACTTTGAATACCTATTCACGTTCCCACCTAGTGACAATCCCCATCTCTGCCCGCCACGAGAGACCTGAGCAACCAAAATAACAAGAAGGGCAATTTTGTCGAATTCGGTAAAAAATCTCAACATTTAAAGAGCTGCCACAATAAATGTAAATATGTATGTGTTGAACTTATTTCACGTGGTACGTAGCCAACCATGCTAATCGGAGGTGTATAAAAAGACAAACTAAACACAACAAGAAGCAGATCTACAAAAATGTATTTGTCAATTTCGATTATTTAAAGTGAAAAACTCTGGTGGCTTACTGACTGAACGGATGAATCTTGTGCTCGGTTGACAGCGAGTGGGATGCGTTGTGCATGGCTTGTACGAGTGCCAGAACTGGCGAGACTTGTATTTCTGTATGGGGGTGTTTTTTTGCAATCAGGTTGATGGGTTGTATTTTGAAGGCATTTTTTCAATCTCCATGATGCTCATTCTTTTCTTTTGCCATGCGTCAATCGGCATCCTGGGCACCCTCTGCTGCTAATCAGGGATATTTCCCAGGTGAAATATTGGAATATTTTTTACCACACTCAATGCTTTGAAAAGGGTGGTTAACTTACATCGGGGCCAAAAACAAGTCGGCTCAGCTTTTTCCAAATCAAATTACATCCGTTAAGGATCACAGAAATACTTGATGCGAGCAAATATAGTTCAAACAACGAGAACTCGTCCACCACTGGCATCCAATTGTATTGGTTTTCAACGTATTAACTATTTATTATTCATTTGATTTACGACGTATATATTTTCACGTTATATATTAATTGCGTATGGTTGTACTATATTTTTGCCATTCCGAGTTTGCCGCTGAGGTCGTGACGGGATTATCTTTTCATTCTTGTTGTTAGTTTAACACGTAGGCTTTTTGCTGTTGTTGTTCTATACCGTCTCTGTCCTGCTGTAACATGCACTGATGCCTATTCAGTGAGGGCGATATTTCCAAGTAGGATAAAGATCGATTGACCCACGTGTTGGGGCAGTGAGGTGGTCTTGCGGCAGTGCTTGGCACTTCGTTTCAGAGGCTCCACGACTGCGGGTGCTGTCACCGTCACTGCTCTGTCTACTGCACAGTCGACATTCACCATCCTTGTGCGTGACACCGCAAATAATTTCCTATTTCTATTTTATCAGGTAAGAGCTACGGAGAAAAATAGCTATTTTTATGAAGCAACGTGACTATCACATATGATAGCACAACGAAGGCTTATAATGTGGAAATTTACAGCAGCCAATTACCATGAGCATTTGGTGATTCTAATTATGGAGCGACAAACCGGAGGAATCCAGAGAGAAATCCACATGACAAAACACCAAATATACAGGCGTGAGAGTCGCGATCGAACCTCGTGCGTACCAGGCAAGGGAGTTAACATCTCACCACCACGGGGAGTTTTATCTAAATTGTGATTGCACACAGCAGCTGCAATCATCGCCTGCTACTGGCAGACTCCTGCACCAGTTTAAGCTTGCAGATGAGACTCATTCTGGTCTCTCCAGTTCTCGGCAGGTTAAACTTTGAATACCTATTCACGTACCCACCTGGTGACAATCAGAAATAAATCAAGGGGTGAACGAGGCAGAGTTGATGAGGAGGGTTCCAACAATATTTTAGGCAAGGGACAGGTCAAGTTGTATACATATTGTGGGTATAGAGGCTACGAGAGTAGCCACAACCTAGACTGATGTAGACACCCACACGTGCACAGACCCATAGAACAGAACGAGTCTCCAAGCTCCACTCAGAGGAGCCCGTAGACTTGTCGAGACCCATTGACGAACACTGCAGTGGAGCATCAGCGCATGCTGGAAGCATAGAGTTATTGGAGTAGAATGAGCAGGCTGGAGGCAAGGGTGGTTGGCTTCACTCGGATCGCTCGCTGTGTGGCTCATAGAGACGCTGGACTAGGACCTCTCTCGTATAGCGACGGTGAAGAAGGAAGTAAAATACTTGACATGTTTTCATTGTCGTTATTGACATTGAGACACTGCCTGGAATGTGAACTTGCATCCTATGTGCACAAACACAATGCACACGGCTACTCTACACACCTGTTGGCATTTAACTTTAACGAACAGAATGTATCAAAGTAATCTACTCTTTAAAAAAACACATGAAATGAAAAAGAACACCTAAAGAAATAAGTTGTTATTGTTGATATTAACATAAATTCAGAGGCTCCGCTGCAAAAGCTCATTCGTGAGATGAGTATCGAGAGATAAACGCATCCTTCCACAGCTCGGTGCACAAGTCGATGTCTATGGGAAGACAGAGCAACGGATTGTGTGCCACAGTGGGGAGATGTTATCTCCCTTGCCTGGTGTAAAGCAGGACCTAAGTTTTAGTTGATGCTTGCTGTATATTTGGAGTTTGCATCTCTCTCGGCATGGTCGCGTGGATTTTTCTCCGGATCCTCCGGTTTTTCCCTTCAACATTTATAACCAACTTCACGTGTTTAGAGTACTTGGCTGCAATAGATTTCCACGTGATAAGCCACTTCATTGTGCTATCATTTGTGCCAGGTCGCTTCTGNAAAATAACTACATAGCTGAGTTGGTTTTACCTGGTAAATACAAAGTAGTTAGTATAGTTGTAGATATCTCATGATGTCCTGTAATTCCATCTCTGTGTTATTAGCTCAATGCGATGAGTTGCTTGAGTGTCAGTGTGGCATCCGAGATGGAATTTGTCTGTAGACTCCCGTGACCCATCCTGGAAGCTTGAGCCTTTTCTTTGCAATGTCAATCTATCACCAACTCTACCTGCCTCCATCACCCACTGCTGGCGATGTCACCGTCTCTCACTCTCACCTTGACCGAGACTGGAGATCCCGTGCCACTCAATCACAGCCCCATCCACTGCTTATTTCACCTGCGTTGTTGTTTCACATTAGCACGCACGCACGGTTTTTGAACACGCATGCACATGCAGCAACACAAACGGCAATCGTCGTTCGCCGTGAAGTGGCAGCGACGTCGCCGCGCCGCTTGGTGACGTCGCCGCGCCGCTTGGTGACGTCGCCGCGCCGCTTGGTGACGTCGCCGCGCCGCTTGGTGACGTCGCCGCGCCGCTTGGTGACGTCGCCGCGCCGCTTGGTGACGTCGCCGCGCCGCTTGGTGACGTCGCCGCGCCGCTTGGTGACGTCGCCGCGCCGCTTGGTGACGTCGCCGCGCCGCTTGGTGACGTCGCCGCGCCGCTTGGTGACGTCGCCGCGCCGCTTGGTGACGTCGCCGCGCCGCTTGGTGACGTCGCCGCGCCGCTTGGTGACGTCGCCGCGCCGCTTGGTGACGTCGCCGCGCCGCTTGGTGACGTCGCCGCGCCGCTTGGTGATGTCACCATAGCTATCCATTTCCCCCACACACATTAACCCATTGTGCTATCATTCTCACGTCATGAAATGAGTGAATCGAGTCTTGATCTCTTCGTATAGCATTGCGGTGCGCTGTGTTAGATAACGGACCACGGAAGTGGACATCGCAGAGTCACCTTTGAGAAACCTTCAAAGTGGAGACCTCTGGTCCACGGGCACAGTCGAGGCAGCAGTTTTCCCACCCACTCTGCTTCGGACAGAAATAATTTAGCAAGTTAAGTTCCGAAATTCAATGTGATGGTTTTTTTGTGCAGTCATTGGTGACTGTAGATAGATTCAGAGTTACAAACTAATGGTATATTAGAGTATGAAATGGCATCGCAAACACTAACATCATAGAGATGGTAAACATTTCACAAATAAAAACATTTAGTTTAATAACATCAAATAAGTATTCTGTGCTGTACTCACGAGCGCATTCTACAAGACGACAGCAGTGGAGACGCGGCTGGAGGCGCTGACCGCTGCTGCGCTCCCAGCCCCGGGTCCTAGCGAGGCCCTCAGTCGACATTCCTGTGACGAGGACTCTTTTAGCTGGAGCCCGAGACTCTGCCCTGGGCTCGTGACTACACACACCAGGCGACATGCACCGTGATCACATTGGGGAGAAAACATCAAAATAATCGATGTTTTATATAAATCGTTTCCACAAATCGTGATAATCGAATCGTGTGGGGGTGGCATCTGATTGGTTCAGAGCATACGACGCTCTCATTGGTCGAGCGAATGATGGGGCGGGTACATTTACTCGTCCAGCTTGCTGTGTTCTCTCGAAGAGACTTTGTAGATTTGTTGATTTCATTTATTTTTGTTGTTGTTCAAACGTTCTCCGTACGAAATCGGCGTTCTACGGGGGTCGTGCTCAGCCGGTTTTGCCGGTATCTCCGCTGTCTCTAAACCAGCTGAAGCCTCCCACGCATCACGCGACTTGCGTGTGGCCACCCCAACTCTGAACCCCTCCCCTCTCACCTGCAGATCTCTATCTCTCTACATCAGTGGTTCTTAACATTCACTGCAGCCTTGCACCCCTTTGGTTCTCACTCGTTAACAAAATTATAATGTTCATAAATTAATAGGGTTTGATGAAACAAAGTAAATGTACTTACGTACCTGTACCTAATTTGTTTTTCGATTCACCTTNAAAAAAAAAACCTGACCGTGTCTCGCACCCCCAAAAAGGGCATCTCGCACCCCAGAAGGTGCGTGCACCCCAGGTTAAAAAGATCAACTGCGCTACCTAAACCACCTCAAGCCTCCCCACCACCCTTAGTAATCATCCAATTACAATGGAATCTTGTCACGCACAACCATAAGCCTCACGTTGCATACGGATCCTGTACAGAGCTGTCCCGATTCAGCCTTCGATTTACCATCGCTCTTGGTTTATGACGGCATCAAATGGCATCACACGAAAAAACCAAGAAAATTAAAATAAAATGTTATTTTTTTTTATATATATGGGTCAGACTCAGCTGCGAGGGCTCATTGACGAGTTGAGGAGCTCTGAGTGACACCCTCATGCAATCGCAGCCTAGAGGAGTGGTTCTCAACCTTTGTTGGCCACTGTTAACCCCTTGTTGAATTTAGTGTCAACTGAGTACCGCCCTTGCCTGACCCATCATGGGCCTGCGAAATAAATGTATGAAGAATAAACGTCAATATTTTAACCAATTTTCTCTTGTGTGAGGTGTTTCCTAACTGGCTCGTAACTGCAAGCGAATAAAAAAAATCAAAGGACGCTCTGCATGCGTGATGTCATTTGTTGGAGTTCGTGGGTTACTCTTGAAAACCACGTGGTTTACGATAAATGACTTCATAAAGCTATGTTGTGTCGCTCTAGGTTACCATACGGATATAAATTGTGTCGTAGTTATTTTTCTTGCCAGATTCATACGTGATTGTTTACCAATGACTCTAATGTATTAAATAATTTATAAATCACCTGACGTTTCACCCCCTGGGACATTGTGACGTACCCCCAGGGGTTGGCGTGCCCCCAGGGGTCGGCGTGCCCCTCGATTGAGAGCCACTGCTCTAAGCTGAGATTTGTTTCCACGCAGAGAAAGATAATTTGAAGCCGAACCGGTCGTAGGGGTTTTCAATTGGCGGTGCTTGGCCAAGTAACTTTGTGTGAAAGAACAGACAAGCAGACAAATGTTTGTGTCATTATTAATGTATTATTATTTATAACACCGATCAGTCCAACGGACTCCTGGGAGTGCATCATTTGAAAAGTTTTGATTCAGTACAAGCATATTCCAGATCGGTGTTTGACACAACAGTGCCTCATCAGCAGAGTCAAGCTTTCTCGAATCAATGCTGGTGAACTTTCAGATGAAATAGGCAAGTGCCTATCTTTACGATATGGGTCGATACAAATGATATATTTGTGAATCATATTTCGTGTTAAATGATATAATACATAACTAATGTTACTTATTCTCATGCAGTACGTGTTAAATACAGCGTTAACATAGGAGTCATATATATTATAAATTCTACTGTAAAACAAAAATTATCATTTTGTTTGGAGTTATTATAGTGTTTAGATAGTTAATGAGCAAAATGTATTTCCTCATACAAGAAATACTGATGAATAACTGCATAGTTTACAAATATTGATTCAACTATATTTGACTACTGATGACACACTGTATGTCAAAGCCAATGCAGAATCTGCTTGTATAATTATCAATGCTACTGACATGTGACTTTCTCAGAAGGTAATGGGCCTGATGAGATCTGTAATAAAAGCATTTGTTTTTGTTTGGAGGAACAGATATATAAAGGCAGTGGTTCTTAACCTTTACTGCAGATTTGCAACTATTTGGTTATCAATCGTAAAAAAAGTACAATGTTAATAAATGCATAGGGTTTGATGAAACAAAGTAGTTACGGTACTTATTGTAGTGAGTCCAACTGAGTCGCAGACGTTGTCTTGGGAGTGTAGCATCGGAAATACATAGCACACGCCGCCCTATGGACACTTACTGTAGTTGTGGGCATGAGTCTGTAGGGCGTGCCACGCTGAGATAGAGAGAGAGAGCCGGACCGTTGGATGCCGAGTTCCCCGATCCCGAGGGGTTGGGGGGTTATTCCAGAGCCCCTGGAAGGTTCCAGAAAGGGGGCGGTACCGGGGCGGAGAGTCCCTGTGGTGGATATAAAAGACAGACCTCAGGACGGTTCGAGGCAGTGCTCTGAAGACGAAGACTGAAGACCAGCTAGGCTAGGACCATGGGGACCCCGGGACCCGACGTCCTTGTAAGGGCCGGGCCGAGCACGGGCCAGTGGTCGAGACCCGTACCCTGGCTGGGTCGGGTCAGCGTAGCCTCCCCTAGGTCACCCTTAGCTGGAGGACTGAGAGTCCATGGTCCCAGTGATAGGACACGTAAGCCCGGAGGCCATACCTCCCCAGGTAGCGGGTAAAGGGGCCTTTGTGTTACGGTTAATTTAAATAAACGTGTTGCCTCTAAAGCTACGTCTCCGTGGAATCCACTCCAGGAGCAACACGTTTATTAAACTTTTAGCACAACATACTCCAAGCTATTAACACAACATACTCTCGGGTGGTGACCACCCAACTAACCACGCTACAGCGGAACTAGACACGGTTCCACTATCCAGGTCCGGACCACAAGCTGGGTCCCGGACCGCGTAGCTGGAGGCTTCTTCAAGCTTGACGTGAATCTCCTGCCTCTCCAACAGTGAGAACCCGAGCCCCTCTCAGGGCCCACCCTTATGTCGGGCCAGGCTGGGGCCGACTCCGCCTATTGCCCCACCCACCTTCTCGAACTCTCTCGCCCTTGCCCGAAGGCTCTCGAGAGTTATTCCTGGACCATGTGACCACCCATTGGCCCCCTCCACCGGTGGCCCCTCCGCCGGTGGCCCCCTCCGCCGGTGGCCCCCCTCCAGTATCATCTGGTCACGTGTCCCTAGGTCAACCAGAATATCATGCCCCTAACGTAACCTTAGCTGACTGACACTCTCTCGCTCTTTCAACGGGAGCCGGCACCGCACGCTGTGCGTGGTGCTACCGCGCTTAACCAGCGCTCACCCAATCCTTCACTAGGGCTGGTACTACACCACGTGGCTGGGGTGTACACACAACAGTATACATCCCGCCCTGGCCTCGCACAGTGACATTCCATGGGAGCTCGGTTTCGCAGACAAAGACTCCCCGCTTTGACCGGACATCATCTACCATAGTGCTGGACCGCTGATATTGAAGTGACATTCCAGGAGGCCAATGAAGGGAGGAGAGTGGCTAACAGTGACAATGGTGAAGAGATGTCAAGGCGAGTCTGGTGATGTGAGTTAAATACCTGGACACGTCTAACATCATTGAAGAGTTGATCATTAAATGGGCCTTGACCCCACTTCACCAACCCGGATAGTATTTTTATTTTAACCTTCAAGTGCTCACATCCGCTCGTAATCCAAGTGCATTGTCTTCAGTTAGGCTGCGCATAAAAGAACGCACTGCTGACATCTTAAGGAGTCACAGTAGAAGTAACTTTTGTATTTCGTATTGAACGCCTGTAAATGGCCACTTTAGCACCTGGAGAATGCTTGAGAGACGTGACGGTCAACACGCAGCCCAACCCAGACAACCACACGTGGAGTATTTGTATTTTATGGGACTTAGTGCACCTCATTGATCCAGTAAACGATAACAAAAAACATATGGAACTTCAGGGATATCTGAAAAATGTCAAGATGCATGGATACTATGTATGTTGAACTTACTATATCTGTGGTTTAGGCAGTCTCGATTACTTTTGAGACGATAGACTATACCTCATTTTGTCTCCTAATAGCCTGAAATATGTCATGTGATTTGATTGCTTTTGTTTAAAGTGCTAAATGGAATGACAACTCATGCTTAAACTATTCGCATTGTACCTGTTCAAGAGATAAGGCGCTCACTGTGGAATGTCGCTGAGCCTTGTGCCAGTATTTTCTGAATCATTCCACTTCGAGTTGGTCTCCAACGGTCGCAGGTATTTTAACCTTTAAGATGCATGTCAGTCCTCAACGTAAAACAAACCTCTTATTAAACTTGTAGATTTAGAATTATTATTTAATGACACTGCGTTGGCAGTTGTGCACAAGCAAAGATAAACTATCAACACATTCGTAAAAAATAGCCAGATAATATAAACGCGTAACTGGTGACATTTCCGGCATTGCCTCTTCTTGAGAGCATATACCAAATGTGTTTAAGAATAATGACAATAGCTATAAACGTTGCGTATTGTGTGTATAGACGTATTTCCTTTCATGGCGATGTCATTCATGCATGTGTTGAGTTGTTTTGAAAAAAGATGAAAATGATTACAATTCGTAAACCGTAGCGCATTGGCAATAGAACACGCGCACAGACTGAAGAGGCTTCACCACCATCTTGATCAGCATCACTCGGTGGAGCCCACCTGAGTGGAAGCCTTTTGAGGGAGTTCGGGGGTTGGTGGATGACGAATAATTGTGAAACTCAAAAAGAGCTGAGGCTGCAAAATAGCACGCGGCTGCAAATTGACTTTGCTCAGTCGGTAGTCGCCGCTGAGGTCGTGACGGGTTTCTTTTGTTCCATTCCTGTTGCTCTGTGGCCCCGGTACCGTTCCCGTGCTGCTGCGATGTGCACCGATGCCCACTTTAGTGAGGGCGACGTTGGCACGCAGACTGAAGATCGACTGAAGATCGATTGAAGAGGACAAAAGCGAGTCCCTTCATGTCTAGTAAATGTCTCGTTACTTGAACAAATATGTAAACCCTTACCCATGGCTCGAGGAGTATCCTGAAGCTCATTAAATAACTTAACAATTATGATTGGAATCTCAGCTCCACCCTATCGAAGAATGAAAGCTGTCAATGCTCCCCACGTTCAGCTTTCAACTGAAGAAGCTTCAAATCTTGACGATGCTCCCAGCACGTGGAGGGAACGTCACAGACATCGCGCTGATCAACAAGGGGCAGAACCTGAAAGCGCATCAGAGAGAGGCACAACGCGTCATCTGCACACCGCACTCCGACGTGCACGCCGCTCACCAATCCCAGCGCCACAGTCCAGGCTCAAACTTGCACAGCTTCCGAGATCTGGAAAAAATAAATCGGCGACATTCCGGGTTGATTTGGCCACAGCCTCTTGTGAAATCTCCCGTGCACTTTCATCGTTCAGCGCGCCACGCGAATCCCTGCGGTGGAGTGGCAGCGCCCTCGCGTGGCGCGCACCAACACCGCTCCAGGCAGCGCAGGGACCCAAACGGCGTCTGGGAATCGGTCGCGATTCGTGACTCGGTCCGCAACTCTGGAGCAATGCCGGCAGTGAAACAATGAGCCCCACGTGACCCCAACATCCCCCACCTCCCCACCCCTAGGGTCCCTCCTCTCACGTGACAACCCCAAGCCANCCCCCCCAGACAACCCCCCCACCTCTACCCTCCCCTGGTGGCTGTTGTTGTGGTGGTTGTTGTTGTGTGGTTGTCGTAGTGGTGGTTGTTGTGGTGGTGGTTGTTGTTGCTGCTCTACCACTTTCGCCTGACGAGCACCACGTGGTCACGTGGCGCCCTCGCGAGAAGTTCCCAGTGGTGACGTCACCANCCCCCCCCACAGTGCTGGGTCACAGCAGCGAGGTGACGTCACCAACCCCCCCCCCCCACAGTGCTGGGTCACAGCAGCGAGGTGACGTCACCAACCCCCCCCCCCACAGGCTGGGTCACAGCAGCGAGGTGACGTCCCAACCCCCCCCCCCCCACAGTGCTGGGTCACAGCAGCGAGGTGACGTCACCAACCCCCCCCCACAGTGCTGGGTCACAGCAGCGAGGTGACGTCACCAACCCCCCCCCCCACAGTGCTGGGTCACAGCAGCGAGGTGACGTCACCAACCCCCCCCCACAGTGCTGGGTCACAGCAGCGAGATGACGTCACCAACCCCCCCCCCCACAGTGCTGGGTCACAGCAGCGAGGTGACGTCACCAACCCCCCCCCCCACAGTGCTGGGTCACAGCAGCGAGGTGACGTCACCAACCCCCCCCCACAGTGCTGGGTCACAGCAGCGAGATGACGTCACCAACCCCCCCCCCACAGTGCTGGGTCACAGCAGCGAGGTGACGTCACCAACCCCCCCCCCCACAGTGCTGGGTCACAGCAGCGAGGTGACGTCACCAACCCCCCCCCCCCACAGTGCTGGGTCACAGCAGCGAGGTGACGTCACCAACCCCCCCCCACAGTGCTGGGTCACAGCAGCGAGTGACGTCACCAACCCCCCCCCCCCACAGTGCTGGGTCACAGCAGCGAGGTGACGTCACCAACCCCCCCCCCCACAGTGCTGGGTCACAGCAGCGAGGTGACGTCACCAACCCCCCCCCCCCCCCACAGTGCTGGGTCACAGCAGCGAGGCTGCAGGGTGCCCCTCAGGGCCTCTGTTTGTTTTTGTTGTCGCCAACGCGGTGACGTGGTGACGTCACAGCGCGGTGACGTGGTGACGTCACAGCGCGGTGACGTGGTGACGTCACAGCGAGGGACTCCCGAGTGGCGGGAATCCAGAACGTCAGAATCTGTGTTTGTGGTGCAGGAGGAATCCGATGAGCTGTGAAGCTCTTTGTGTCACAGATGGTGCAGTGGTGAGGGGCGGGCGTGGGGGGTGAGGAGACGTGGTGACATCACCACGTTGTGGGAGCGTGCGTGGTGACGTCATCACGTTGGGCAGCGTGCGTATGACGTCACCATTTGGGGGCGCGTGTGTGGTGACGTCACCGCGATGGGGAGCGTGCGTGGTGACGTCACCGCGTTGTGGAGCGTGCGTGGTGACGTCATCACGTTGTGGAGCGTGCGTGGTGACGTCACCACGTCCATGACTCATCAGCAGACAACTTGAACAGCTCGGACATTGTTGGCGCCTTTTGTGTTTGGCGCCGTCTCTTTATTTGTTTATTAATTTGTAGATTTAATTTGCTTGGCAGTGGCTGTGAGAGGATTTGGTGCTCGTGTTTAATTAATGAACGGCGTTGCGGGATGCAGTGAGCACGAATGACGCTGTACACAACACATTGTTGTTGTTTGTGTTCTGTATTTTTATTGTAGAATCGATGATACAAGCGTTACATTGCCACAGTCGTACACGGACATTTATACTTTAAAAATCAATAATATTGTTTTGACGTAAAACTTTTCTTGACTGATGACGGCCGCTTGTGTTGCGATCAAAACGTAATGAATTTTTGGATTCACATTTTACATTTGTATTTAATGTTTATTATTTTTTTTAATATTTTCTTATTTTTCTTTTTTCTGTCTACGTTACTTTACCGAAAGAACGTAAAGAATATAATATTATTGTTGTTGTGTCTCTCCCACAACCCATGACACCACCAGTGTATAAACACATCCCAGTTCACCATTGCTAATCACTGCCCCTACACCACAGTCACACTCCTCTGGCAGGGTGAATACATCCACGCTGGCTTCACACACACAGCGGTACTTATTTTATCCCCCCCTCCCCCATGAAGATTGTGAGGATTGTTTACGCTCAGCCTGCCCGTTGTGATGGAGAGCCACGCAGCCCCGAGCCACCGACAGCCACCAGCCAGTCACGGGCGTGGCGCTGCGCGTGGTGGTGACGAGGGTGGCGAGCGCCGCGCGTCGTGGTGGCGTCTGCCCTCTGCGCTGTTCACGTTCACCTCTCTCAGGACGCATCACTCAGATCCACAATCCTCACTGAGCACCAACATCCCACTCCACACCACAGCCCAGGGTGTAGGGGCTGAGTGAAAGTTTTATTAAACGAGTACAACGGCGCCATGGAGTCGGCGCTGTAAAACGACAGCAGCCCCGCGTCCCAGTCCAGGTGGACCCCGACTCTCCGCGGAGGCTGCGGCACCGACAGTGACGTCTCTACCCCGCCATGCAGCACTGAGAAGCTGTCGTCACGTTTCTGTAGACACCAGGAGACGTCGCTCCCTCCCAGGCGGCACTCATCACCATCCCCTCTCCGTGGGATCGTCCCGTACGCGACTCCAACCCGATACAGCCCGCGCTCCCCACGTCACTCCCAGTAGTGCTGACCCGACGAGAAGCTCTCAGAGCACAGGGCTTGTGCCAGCACTCAAAGCGGTGTGGGTGATGGGGGCGACCCTGGGGAACATCGCTCAGCGTCATCGTCCTGAGATCCGAGGAAATCTGGAGGTCGTCGTGGATGAGTTTGTGTCCAGAGTCGGTGAGCATCCATCTGTGGTGAGTATTAGTGTACACATACTAATATTAGTTAGTATTAGTGTACACATACTAATATTAGTTAGTATTAGTGTACATATACTAATATTAGTTATATTAGTGTACACATACTAATATTAGTTAGTATTAGTGTACACATACTAATATTAGTTAGTATTAGTGTACACATACTAATATTAGTGTAGTAGGTTCAAGTAGACTTTGACGATGTAGTAGGAGCACACTTATTTATTAACAACAGTTGTATTACAGGCCGAGATATACAACACTCGAAGGGGTATCGGCCCCTTCACCCGTCTAACAGGGAGATTCGACAATCTCTCTTCCAGCTAGCCTACTCCTAGGTCCTCCACTACAGGGCTAGGGGAGGCTAGCTGACCCAGCTCTGGTTAAGCTGGGATTACGGCACCCTGAGTCCCCAGACCGGCTCTTAGAAGAACATCGGCTCTGGGCTCTCGGGCCACGCCACTGGCTTGCCCTGGTCGGTCCTGAGAAGGACAGCGATCCAGGGGAGTCCCAGGGCCTATCTAGCCGGTCTTCTTGCTTCACTGGTTTAAGCTGAACACTCAACCCCGAGCCCTCCGGCTCACCGCCTTATATAGCAACTCCCCCACCGAGCGGTGGGCCGTGGGGATGCCAGCTCTGTATTAGCCCCCAGGCTAAACGGTGCGGACGTGGATGTAAGCATCCCTTCGCGTATGGACATAACTACGCCCAGTGTGTTTGTTTGCCCTCCCATAATACCTCTAGATTAGCATTAATGTACACGTACTAATATTAGTTAGTACTAGTGTACAGATACTAATATTAGTTAGTATTAGTGTACAGAAACTAATATTAGTTAGTATTAGTGTACATATACTAATATTCGTTAGCATTAGTGTTCATATACTAATATTCGTTAATATTAGTGTACACATACTAATATTCGTAGTATTAGTGTACACATACTAATATTAGTTAGTATTAGTGTACACATACTAATATTAGTTAGTATTAGTGTACACAACTAATATTCGTTAGTATTAGTGTACACACTAATATTAGTTAGTAGTAGTGTACATATACTAATATTAGTTAGTATTAGTGTACACATACTAATATTCGTTAGTATTAGTGTACACATACTAATATTAGTTAGTATTAGTGTACACATACTAATATTAGTTAGTATTAGTGTACACATACTAATTTAGTTAGTATTAGTGTACACATACTAATATTAGTTAGTATTAGTGTACACATACTAATATTAGTTAGTATTAGTGTATACATACTAATGTTAGTTAGTATTAGTGTACACATACTAATATTAGTTAGTATTAGTGTACACATACTAATATTCGTTAGTATTAGGTACACATACTAATATTAGTTAGTATTAGTGTACACATACTAATTCTAGTTAGTATTAGTGTACACAAACTAATATTAGTTAGAATTAGTGTATACATACTAATATTAGTTAGTATTAGTGTACACATACTAATATTAGTTAGTATTAGTGTACACATACTAATATTAGTTAGTATTAGTGTACACATACTAATATTAGTTAGTATTAGTGTACACATACTAATTTTAGTTAGCATTAGTGTACACATACTAATATTCATTAGTATCAGTGTACACATACTAATATTCGTTAGTATTAGTGTACACATACTAACATTAGTTAGTATTAGTGTATACATACTAATATTAGTTAGTATTAGTGTACACATACTAATATTAGTTAGTATTAGTGTACACATACTAATATTAGTTGTATTAGTGTACACATACTAATATTAGTTAGTATTAGTGTACACATACTAATATTAGTTAGTATTAGTGTACACATACTAACATTAGTTTGTATTAGTGTACACATACTAATGTTAGTTAATATTAGTGTAACATACTAATATTAGTTAGCATTAGTGTACACATACTAATATTCGTTAGTATTAGTGTACATATACTAATATTAGTTGTATTAGTGTACACATACTAATATTAGTTAGTATTAGTGTACACACATAATATTCGTTAGTATTAGTGTACACATACTAATATTAGTTAGTATTAGTGTATACACACTAATATTAGTTAGTATTAGTGTACACATACTAATATTCGTTAGTATTCGTGTACACATACTAATATTCATTAGTATTAGTGTACACATACTAATATTAGTTAGTATTAGTGTACACATACTAATATTAGTTAGTATTAGTGTACACATACTAATATTAGTTTGTATTAGTGTACACATACTAATATTAGTATATTAGTGTACACATACTAATATTAGTTAGCATTAGTGTACACATACTAATATTCGTTAGTATTAGTGTACACATATAATATTCGTTAGTATTAGTGTACACATACTAATATTCGTTAGTATTAGTGTACACACTAATATTATTTAGTATTAGTGTACACAAACTAATATTAGTTAGTATTAGTGTACACATACTAATATTAGTTAGTATTAGTGTACACATACTAATATTAGTTAGTATTAGTGTACACATACTAATTCTAGTTAGTATTAGTGTACACATACTAATATTAGTTAGGATTAGGTACACATACTAATATTCGTTAGTATTAGTGTACACACACTAATATTAGTTAGTATTAGTGTACACAAACTAATATTAGTTAGTATTAGTGTACACATACTAATATTAGTTAGTATTAGTGTACACATACCAATTCTAGTTAGTATTAGTGTACACATACTAATATTAGTTACTATTAGTGTACACATACTAATATTAGTTAGTATTAGTGAACACATACTAATATTAGTTAATATTAGTGTACACATACTAATATTATTTAGTATTAGTGTACACATACTAATATTAATTTGTGTTAGTGTACACATACTAATGTTAGTTAATATTAGTGTACACATACTAATATTAGATAGCATTAGTGTACACATACTAATATTCGTTAGTATTAGTGTACATATACTAATATTAGTTAGTATTAAAGTACACATACTAATATTAGATAGCATTAGTGTACACATACTAATATTCGTTAGTATTAGTGTACATATACTAATATTAGTTAGTATTAAAGTACACATACTAATATTAGTTAGTATTAGTGTACACACACTAATATTCATTAGTATTAGTGTACACATACTAATATTATTTAATATTAGTGTACACAAACTAATATTAGTTAGTATTAGTGTACACATATAATATTAGTTAGTATTACTGTACATACTAATTCTAGTTAGTATTAGTGTACACATACTAATATTAGTTAGTATTAGTGTACACATAATAATATTCGTTAGTATTAGGGTACACATACTAATATTCGTTAGTATTAGTGTACACACACTAATATTAATTAGTATTAGTGTACACAAACTAATATTAGTTAGTATTAGTGTACACGTACTAATATTAGTTAGTATTAGTGTACACATACTAATTTTAGTTAGTATTAGTGTACACAAACTAATATTAGTTAGTATTAGTGTATACATACTAATATTATTTAGTATTAGTGTACACAACTAATATTAGTTAGTATTAGTGTACACATACTAATATTAGTTAGTATTAGTGTACACATACTAATTCTAGTTAGTATTAGTGTACACATACTAATATTATTTAGTATTAGTGTACACATACTAATATTAGTTAGTGTTAGTGTACACATACTAATGTTAGTTAATATTAGTGTACACATACTAATATTAGTTAGCATTAATGTACACATACTAATATTCGTTAGTATTAGTGTACATATACTAATATTAGTTAGTATTAAAGTACACATACTAATATTAGTTAGTATTAGTGTACACACACTAATATTCGTTAGTATTAGTGTACACATACTAATATTATTTAGTATTAGTGTACACATACTAATATTAGTTAGTATTAGTGTACACATACTAATTCTAGTTAGTATTAGTGTACACATACTAATATTAGTTAGGATTAGGGTACACATACTAATATTCGTTAGTATTAGTGTACACACACTAATATTAGTTAGTATTAGTGTACACAAACTAATATTAGTTAGTATTAGTGTACACATACTAATATTAGTTAGTATTAGTGTACACATACCAATTCTAGTTAGTATCAGTGTACACATACTAATATTAGTTACTATTAGTGTACACATACTAATATTAGTTAGTATTAGTGAACACATACTAATATTAGTTAATATTAGTGTACACATACTAATATTATTTAGTATTAGTGTACACATACTAATATTAGTTTGTGTTAGTGTACACATACTAATGTTAGTTAATATTAGTGTACACATACTAATATTAGATAGCATTAGTGTACACATACTAATATTCGTTAGTATTAGTGTACATATACTAATATTAGTTAGTATTCAAGTACACATACTAATATTAGTTAGTATTAGTGTACACACACTAATATTCGTTAGTATTAGTGTACACATACTAATATTATTTAATATTAGTGTACACAAACTAATATTAGTTAGTATTAGTGTACACAAACTAATATTAGTTAGTATTACTCTACACATACTAATTCTAGTTAGTATTAGTGTACACATACTAATATTAGTTAGTATTAGTGTACACATAATAATATTCGTTAGTATTAGGGTACACATACTAATATTCGTTAGTATTAGTGTACACACACTAATATTAATTAGTATTAGTGTACACAAACTAATATTAGTTAGTATTAGTGTACACGTACTAATATTAGTTAGTATTAGTGTACACATACTAATTTTAGTTAGTATTAGTGTACACAAACTAATATTAGTTAGTATTAGTGTATACATACTAATATTATTTAGTATTAGTGTACACAAACTAATATTAGTTAGTATTAGTGTACACATACTAATATTAGTTAGTATTAGTGTACACATACTAATTCTAGTTAGTATTAGTGTACACATACTAATATTATTTAGTATTAGTGTACACATACTAATATTAGTTAGTGTTAGTGTACACATACTAATGTTAGTTAATATTAGTGTACACATACTAATATTAGTTAGCATTAATGTACACATACTAATATTCGTTAGTATTAGTGTACATATACTAATATTAGTTAGTATTAAAGTACACATACTAATATTAGTTAGTATTAGTGTACACACACTAATATTCGTTAGTATTAGTGTACACATACTAATATTATTTAGTATTAGTGTACACATACTAATATTAGTTAGTATTAGTGTACACATACTAATTCTAGTTAGTATTAGTGTACACATACTAATATTAGTTAGGATTAGGGTACACATACTAATATTCGTTAGTATTAGTGTACACACACTAATATTAGTTAGTATTAGTGTACACAAACTAATATTAGTTAGTATTAGTGTACACATACTAATATTAGTTAGTATTAGTGTACACATACCAATTCTAGTTAGTATCAGTGTACACATACTAATATTAGTTACTATTAGTGTACACATACTAATATTAGTTAGTATTAGTGAACACATACTAATATTAGTTAATATTAGTGTACACATACTAATATTATTTAGTATTAGTGTACACATACTAATATTAGTTTGTGTTAGTGTACACATACTAATGTTAGTTAATATTAGTGTACACATACTAATATTAGATAGCATTAGTGTACACATACTAATATTCGTTAGTATTAGTGTACATATACTAATATTAGTTAGTATTAAAGTACACATACTAATATTAGTTAGTATTAGTGTACACACACTAATATTCGTTAGTATTAGTGTACACATACTAATATTATTTAATATTAGTGTACACAAACTAATATTAGTTAGTATTAGTGTACACAAACTAATATTAGTTAGTATTACTCTACACATACTAATTCTAGTTAGTATTAGTGTACACATACTAATATTAGTTAGTATTAGTGTACACATAATAATATTCGTTAGTATTAGGGTACACATACTAATATTCGTTAGTATTAGTGTACACACACTAATATTAATTAGTATTAGTGTACACAAACTAATATTAGTTAGTATTAGTGTACACGTACTAATATTAGTTAGTATTAGTGTACACATACTAATTTTAGTTAGTATTAGTGTACACAAACTAATATTAGTTAGTATTAGTGTATACATACTAATATTATTTAGTATTAGTGTACACAAACTAATATTAGTTAGTATTAGTGTACACATACTAATATTAGTTAGTATTAGTGTACACATACTAATTCTAGTTAGTATTAGTGTACACATACTAATATTATTTAGTATTAGTGTACACATACTATATTAGTTAGTGTTAGTGTACACATACTAATGTTAGTTAATATTAGTGTACACATACTAATATTAGTTAGCATTAATGTACACATACTAATATTCGTTAGTATTAGTGTACATATACTAATATTAGTTAGTATTAAAGTACACATACTAATATTAGTTAGTATTAGTGTACACACACTAATATTCGTTAGTATTAGTGTACACATACTAATATTATTTAGTATTAGTGTACACAAACTAATATTAGTTAGTATTAGTGTACACATACTAATATTAGTTAGTATTAGTGTACACATACTAATTCTAGTTAGTATTAGTGTACACATACTAATATTAGTTAGTATTAGTGAATACATACTAATATTAGTTAGTATTAGTGTACACATACTAATATTAGTTAGCATTAGTGTACACATACTAATATTAGTTAGTATTAGTGTACACATACTAATATTACTTAGTATTAGTGTACACATACTAATATTAGTGTAGTAGGTTCAAGTAGACTTTGACGATGTAGTAGGAGGCACACTTATTTATTAACAACAGTTGTATTACAGGCCGAGATATACAACACTCGAAGGGTATCGGCCCTTCACCCTTCTAACAGGGAGATTCGACAATCTCTCTTCCAGCTAGCCTACTCCTAGGTCCTCCACTACAGGGCTAGGGAGGCTAGCTGACCAGCTCTTGTTAAGCTGGGATTACAGCACCCTGAGTCCCCAGACCGGCTCTTAGAAGAACATCGCTCTGGGCTCTCGGGGCTACGCCACTGGCTTGCCCTGGTCGGTCCTGAGAAGGACAGCGATCCAGGGGAGTCCCAGGGCCTATCTAGCCGGTCTTCTTGCTTCACTGGTTTAAGCTGAACACTCAACCCCGAGCCCTCCGGCTCACCGCCTTATATAGCAACTCCCCCACCGAGCGGTGGGGCCGTGGGGGATGCCAGCTCTGTATTAGCCCCCAGGCTAAACGGTGCGGACGTGGATGTAAGCATCCCTTCGCGTATGGACATAACTACGCCCAGTGTGTTTGTTTGCCCTCCCATAATACCTCTACATTAGCATTAATGTACACGTACTAATATTAGTTAGTACTAGTGTACAGATACTAATATTAGTTAGTATTAGTGTACAGAAACTAATATTAGTTAGTATTAGTGTACATATACTAATATTCGTTAGCATTAGTGTTCATATACTAATATTCGTTAATATTAGTGTACACATACTAATATTCGTTAGAATTAATGTACACACACACTAATATTCGTTAGTATTAGTGTACACATACTAATATTAGTTAGTGTTAGTGTACATATACTAATATTCGTGAGTATTAGTGTACACATACTAATATTAGTTAGTATTAGTGTACACATACTAATATTAGTATTAGTGTACACAAACTAATATTCGTTAGTATTAGTGTACACACACTAATATTAGTTAGTAGTAGTGTACATATACTAATATTAGTTAGTATTAGTGTACACATACTAATATTCGTTAGTATTAGTGTACACATACTAATATTAGTTAGTATTAGTGTACACATACTAATATTAGTTAGTATTAGTGTACACATACTAATTCTAGTTAGTATTAGTGTACACATACTAATATTAGTTAGTATTAATGTACACATACTAATATTAGTTAGTATTAGTGTATACATACTAATGTTAGTTAGTATTAGTGTACACATACTAATATTAGTTAGTATTAGTGTACACATACTAATATTCGTTAGTATTAGGGTACACATACTAATATTCGTTAGTATTAGTGTACACACACTAATTTTATTTAGTATTAGTGTACACAAACTAATATTAGTTAGTATTAGTGTACACATACTAATATTAGTTAGTATTAGTGTACACATACTTATTCTAGTTAGTATTAGTGTACACAAACTAATATTAGTTAGAATTAGTGTACATACTAATATTAGTTAGTATTAGTGTACACATACTAATATTAGTTAGTATTAGTGTACACATACTAATATTAGTTAGTATTTGTGTACACATACTAATATTAGTTAGTATTAGTGTACACATACTAATTTTAGTTAGCATTAGTGTACACATACTAATATTCATTAGTATCAGTGTACACATACTAATATTCGTTAGTATTAGTGTACACATACTAACATTAGTTAGTATTAGTGTATACATACTAATATTAGTTAGTATTAGTGTACACATACTAATATTAGTTAGTATTAGTGTACACATACTAATATTAGTTAGTATTAGTGTACACATACTAATATTAGTTAGTATTAGTGTACACATACTAATATTAGTTAGTATTAGTGTACACATACTAACATTAGTTTGTATTAGTGTACACATACTAATGTTAGTTAATATTAGTGTAAACATACTAATATTAGTTAGCATTAGTGTACACATACTAATATTCGTTAGTATTAGTGTACATATACTAATATTAGTTGGTATTAGTGTACACATACTAATATTAGTTAGTATTAGTGTACACACACTAATATTCGTTAGTATTAGTGTACACATACTAATATTAGTTAGTATTAGTGTATACACACTAATATTAGTTAGTATTAGTGTACACATACTAATATTCGTTAGTATTAGTGTACACATACTAATATTCATTAGTATTAGTGTACACATACTAATATTAGTTAGTATTAGTGTACACATACTAATATTAGTTAGTATTAGTGTACACATACTAATATTAGTTTGTATTAGTGTACACATACTAATATTAGGTAATATTAGTGTACACATACTAATATTAGTTAGCATTAGTGTACACATACTAATATTCGTTAGTATTAGTGTACACATTAATATTCGTTAGTATTAGTGTACACATACTAATATTCGTTAGTATTAGTGTACACACACTAATATTATTTAGTATTAGTGTACACAAACTAATATTAGTTAGTATTAGTGTGCACATACTAATATTAGTTAGTATTAGTGTACACATACTAATATTAGTTAGTATTAGTGTACACATACTAATTCTAGTTAGTATTAGTGTACACATACTAATATTAGTTAGGATTAGGGTACACATACTAATATTCGTTAGTATTAGTGTACACACACTAATATTAGTTAGTATTAGTGTACACAAACTAATATTAGTTAGTATTAGTGTACACATACTAATATTAGTTAGTATTAGTGTACACATACCAATTCTAGTTAGTATTAGTGTACACATACTAATATTAGTTACTATTAGTGTACACATACTAATATTAGTTAGTATTAGTGAACACATACTAATATTAGTTAATATTAGTGTACACATACTAATATTATT
Source organism: Lethenteron camtschaticum (assembly GCA_018977245.1). NCBI lineage: Eukaryota > Metazoa > Chordata > Hyperoartia > Petromyzontiformes > Petromyzontidae > Lethenteron > Lethenteron camtschaticum. The sequence continues at coordinate 1,899,382 of MU249639.1, forward strand.
TAGTATTAGTGTACACATACTAATATTAGTTTGTGTTAGTGTACACATACTAATGTTAGTTAATATTAGTGTACACATACTAATATTAGATAGCATTAGTGTACACATACTAATATTCGTTAGTATTAGTGTACATATACTAATATTAGTTAGTATTAAAGTACACATACTAATATTAGTTAGTATTAGTGTACACACACTAATATTCGTTAGTATTAGTGTACACATACTAATATTATTTAATATTAGTGTATACAAACTAATATTAGTTAGTATTAGTGTACACATACTAATATTAGTTAGTATTACTGTACACATACTAATTCTAGTTAGTATTAGTGTACACATACTAATATTAGTTAGTATTAGTGTACACATACTAATATTCGTTAGTATTAGGGTACACATACTAATATTCGTTAGTATTAGTGTACACACACTAATATTATTTAGTATTAGTGTACACAAACTAATATTAGTTAGTATTAGTGTACACATACTAATATTAGTTAGTATTAGTGTACACATACTAATTTTAGTTAGTATTAGTGTACACAAACTAATATTAGTTAGTATTAGTGTATACATACTAATATTATTTAGTATTAGTGTACACAAACTAATATTAGTTAGTATTAGTGTACACATACTAATATTAGTTAGTATTAGTGTACACATACTAATTCTAGTTAGTATTAGTGTACACATACTAATATTATTTAGTATTAGTGTACACGTACTAATATTAGTTAGTGTTAGTGTACACATACTAATGTTAGTTAATATTAGTGTACACATACTAATATTAGTTAGCATTAATGTACACATACTAATATTCGTTAGTATTAGTGTACATATACTAATATTAGTTAGTATTAAAGTACACACACTAATATTAGTTAGTATTAGTGTACACACACTAATATTCGTTAGTATTAGTGTACACATACTAATATTATTTAGTATTAGTGTACACAAACTAATATTAGTTAGTATTAGTGTACACATACTAATATTAGTTATTATTTGTGTACACATACTAATTCTAGTTAGTATTAGTGTACACATACTAATATTAGTTAGTATTAGTGTATACATACTAATATTAGTTAGTATTAGTGTACACATACTAATATTAGTTAGCATTAGTATACACATACTAATATTAGTTAGTATTAGTGTACACATACTAATATTAGTTAGTATTAGTGTACACATACTAATATTAGTTAGTATTAGTGTACACATACTAATATTAGTTTGTATTAGTGTACACATACTAATATTAGTTAATATTAGTGTACACATACTAATATTAGTTAGCATTAGTGTACACATACTAATATTCGTTAGTATTAGTGTACACACACTAATATTATTTAGTATTAGTGTACAAACTAATATTAGTTAGTATTAGTGTACACATACTAATATTATTAGTATTAGTGTACACATACTAATTCTATTAGTATTAGTGTACACATACTAATATTAGTTAGTATTAGTGTACACATACTAATTCTAGTTAGTATTAGTGTACACAAACTAATATTATTAGTATTAGTGTATACATACTAATATTANTTAGTATTAGTGTACACATACTAATATTATTAGTATTAGTGTACACATACTAATATTAGTTAGTATTAATTCTAGATTTGAACTTTCGTGACTGCAAGGATTCATATTTTTAGTGTTTTCGGTAAATTCACTAAAACATCAAAATTAATAAAAATAAAATAAAACNAAAATCACGACGTTTCGGANGCATTAGTATTAGTGTACACATACTAATATTATTAGTNAGCATTAGTGTACACATACTAATATTCGTTAGTATGTGTACACATACTAATATTGTTAGTAAGTGTACACATACTAATATTATTAGTATTAGTGTATACATACTAATATTATTAGCATTAGTGTACAGATACTAATATTATTAGTATTAGTGTACACATACTAATATTATTAGTATCTGTACACATACTAATATTAGTTGTTTAGTGTACACATACTAATGTTATTAATATTAGTGTACACATACTAATATTATTAGCATTAGTGTACATATACTAATATTCGAGTATTAGTGTGCATATACTAATATTAGTTAGTATTAGTGTACACATACTAATATTAGTTAGTATTAATGTACACACACTAATATTCGTTAGTATTAGTGTACACATACTAATATTAGTTATTATTAGTGTATACACACTAATATTANTTAGTATGTGTACACATACTAATATTGTTAGTATGTGTACACATACTAATATTATTAGTATGTGTACACATACCAATTCTATTAGTATGTGTACACATACTAATATTATTAGTATGTGTACACATACTAATATTATTAGTATGTGAACACATACTAATATTATTATTATGTGTACACATACTAATATTANTTAGTATTAGTGTACACATACTAATATTATTTGTNTTAGTGTACACATACTAATGTTAGTTAATATTAGTGTACACATACTAATATTAGATAGCATTAGTGTACACATACTAATATTCGTTAGTATTAGTGTACATATACTAATATTAGTTAGTNTTAAAGTACACATACTAATATTATTAGTATTAGTGTACACACACTAATATTNGTTAGTATGTGTACACATACTAATATTGTTAGTATTAGTGTACACACACTAATATTATTTAGTATGTGTACACAAACTAATATTATTAGTATGTGTACACATACTAATATTATTAGTATGTGTACACATACTAATTCTATTAGTATTAGTGTACACATACTAATATTATTAGTATGTGTACACNTACTAATATCGATAGGATTAGGGTACACATACTAATATTGTTAGTATGTGTACACACACTAATATTATTAGTATGTGTACACAAACTAATATTATTAGTATATGTACACATACTAATATTATTAGTATGTGTACACATACTAATTCTATTAGTATGTGTACACATACTAATATTATTAGTATGTGTATACATACTAATATTATTAGTATGTGTACACATACTAATATTATTAGTATTAGTGTACACATACTAATATTATTAGTATTAGTGTACACATACTAATATTATTAGTTTGTGTACACATACTAATATTATTTATTAGTGTACACATACTAATATTATTAGTTAGTGTACACATACTAATATTGTTAGTATTAGTGTACATATACTAATATTATTAGTATTAGTGTACACATACTAATATTATTAGTATTAGTGTACACACACTAATATTNGTTAGTATTAGTGTAGACATACTAATATTAGTTAGTATTAATGTATACACACTAATATTAGTTAGTATTAGTGTACACATACTAACGTTAGTATTAGTGTACATATACTAATATTNGTTAGTATTAGTGTACATATAATAATATTAGTTAGTATTAGTGTACACACACTAATATGANTTAGTATTAGTGTACACATACTAATATTATTAGTTTGTGTACACATACCAATTCTANTTAGTATTGTGTACACATACTAATATTATTAGTTTGTGTACACATACTAATATTATTAGTTTGTGAACACATACTAATATTATTAATTTGTGTACACATACTAATATTATTAGTATTAGTGTACACATACTAATATTATTTGTGTTAGTGTACACATACTAATGAATATTAGTTGTAAACATACTAATATTATTAGTTAGTGTACACATACTAATATTGTTAGTATTAGTGTACANATATAATATTAGTTGGTATTAGTG